>QRFJ01000008.1:2933995-3099534 GCA_006176705.1 Cocos nucifera
AAGAGAGAGATCTTTGTTCCTTCCACCTTTTCTTTTCACGAAAACTTTTTTCTTCTATACAGACTTTCTTTTTGAAGAAGTCCATTTATAGCAAGAACTGAGCCTTTAGATCTTTCATAAAAAGCTCAGCGGTACCAGCATGTTCATAATTCAGCCAAGGAATTTCGAAAGTTTATGCATGTGGTAATTCATCGATGAATTGCCCATATGCATTAGTCAGGATTGTAGAATGATATCGTTCATAGTCAAGTTTAACTTTACACCGAGCTTCTCAAGCTCTTCCATGTCTTGATATTTCAGACAGTCGATATTGGACTGACTGCCATCACGCATCTTAGCCTTAAAAAAAGTCATTTCATGACTTGAATATTGAGGCTGCGCGACTCTGTCTCACTCAAACATCTCTATAGGTGAGCCAACATTTGACGAGCAGCTCGATAATCTTCAATGTTAGCTTGCTGGAGCTTTATCAAGACATCTTCGAGCCCAATATGTAATATCTGGCCTTATTTATCTCATCTATACCATTTTTTCAGAGACGCTCTCTATTCAATAGATGGACGCACTGGTAAGGTGGAAAAGTTCTGATCTAATACATGGGTTAACTTCTCGGAACCCAAAATAATTTTGTAGTTTCTAAGCCAATCTTTATAATTGGGTTCGGTCAGTCTGTGTGTGTCCAGGATATGTGCTAATGGATTGGACGCAAATATTTTCATGTAGAGAGTTAAAGATTCTAGTTAGATACTGTAATTATGACTTGATCAATTTTTTTAAAAATTTTATTTTTAAATAAATTAGCTTCCACTATTTTCTCGGATCCCTATACTCCCTCTGTAAAGATGCGAAAATCTCCATGATTAATGATTTCTAGTGGGTGGTGCAGTCTCACCAACTAACTCATCACCTCACCTAACAGTTATTGGTGATGGGTTAGCCAATGAGTGAACAGCTCTTGTTCAATGATTCTCTAATCATGGTGCATCCAAACTTGATCTCTAATTCATGAATCTCACCGTATCCGAAATATTGATCCACTTCTTAGTTAAGTTAGACCCATCATTTGCATAGACTGGGTTCCTAATTGAGTCTCTCACCGTATCCGAAATATTGAGCCCAACTCATCCTCCAGCTCATAGCATCCAATGCCTAATAGACATAGTTGCATCTTTTCGGTGCAACTGAGTCACTATATCTAATCGAGAACAATCAACTCTGGAAAGGGCCCGCACATCTACAATGGTGGAAGACCTCAGACTTAAACTTTTCTTAGGAAGAATTGATTCAGGTCTCATTAAACTAGAACTTATCATGTCATAACAATTATGACTAACCTAGTGGCATGGGTTAGCTCGGATTATTGACCACCTCAGATCAAAACTGTGTCAACAGATATGGCCAGGTAAGTGAGATCGGTGGAAGAAATATGCCATTAACTAGTACAAGAACGCATTCAAGTCGAGTATCTTCTAATTAAAAATCAGTCGGTCGTATGTGCCAAACTTACCTTAGACACCAAATTATTGAGTCGGAACTAATTGGGTTAGCCTACAATCTAGACTCTAACCTCTGAGCCTAATTAGGTCTTGCTTGATCGTGACTTGATCTTGACCCAGACTTATATCCTATTAGGCTGGTCAATTTAAGCATGTTGATCCCTCTAACCAACTCTTGATTCCGATTTGATCACCGTTAGACCTATATTAAGCTACCAAGCCCGAATCCAGTATTATGAATATATCTTAGATCTGAAATTCTTAATTTTAGATCTAATTAATATTTCATAATCTTAATTTTTAATTAAGTAGGGTTCATAAACAAAAGATGCACAATAAATCCTAGGATTTCAGGATCTAGGATTTTGCAGAAAGTAAGTTTTGGATTTCTGATTAAGGATGAACGCACACCACCCCTACACATTATAAGAATGCCCTATCGGATGGAAGGAGAGAGTCTTTAAATCCTTCTTCATTCTTATGATCGGACGGCCAAGAGGAATGCCTTAATCAGGAACATGCAATACTACAAAATAGTTTTAGATTTATATCATATATCTCATATACAAATTAGATCTAATCATGACATATTTTGCATACATCTCATGTATCGAATCATGCATGTTTTCATATCTAAATTATCTCATAATAATCTAAAAAATTAGATTTAAATTGATCTAATCAAAATAAATTCTAATCTAGATAATTATGTAGAACTATTCTACAACTAGTCTAGACATGCATCAATCATATCTCATATGATATTTAAAATTAAATAATTTTTATTTGCTATTTTTTAGATATTATTATAACCATTATAATATCAAAAAATAGTAAATAAATAGATCTAAAATATGATTTAATCAAATTAAATTAAAAATATGCAAGACTATTCTATAGAACTATTCTATTTTAGAACTAGTCATGCATATTTTCTAATCTTAGATCCAAATCATTTAATTTTAATTTTTTCTGATTTTCAGATCTGATCACATCTCATGTGACATCTAAAATCACTTATTATTTTTAATTAAAATAAATTTAAAATTAGATCTAAATACTTTTAGAACCTTGGCTCTGATACCAGTTGAAGAAAAATCCTGATTTTCGGATCAGGTTCGTTCAGATCTGATCAGATCAAGAGATATATTTCAAAAATTTTTTTTCTTTGATCCTAATCAGATCTAAGATATTTTAGATCTAATTATTATTATTTTAAAATTAAAATAAAATTAGATAAATTAAATCAAATTTAATTTACCTTGATGTGGGTAATCCTATTACCCGTTGATGATCCTGTAAGCAGCGGAAGGTTCTGGATCTAGCCACGCAAGTGCCTGGCCTCTATCGGTATCCACTCGGGCTGGATCTGGAGATCCTCTTCTTCTCTATCACATCTCCAAAAATTAGATCTGGATCTGATCTGGAGGATCTTCAAAACTCCTTTTGAAGATCAGCAGTCGTCCTTTGCAGCAGCGCAGCCTTCTAGCTTTCAGTCGCCTTTCTCTTGATCTAGATTGCACCAACCAAGGTCCAAAACCCTTTTGGACGTGGAGAGGAGAGGGAGAAGATGGTTTGGCATGGAGGAGGAGAGGAGAAAAGGCCTTGGGGCATGGAGATCTCAATTAATTCAGATCCTCTTTGAGTTGGGCGCAGGGTCTTATTTATAGACTAACTGTGATCCAACTCCTCTTCTTCCCAACCAATCACAACTCTTTGTGAAATCAGATCTAAATCTGATTGGTGGGAATAGAGTCCCCTGGATTCCTCCTTAGAGGGTGCCTAAGACCAGTCAAAGTTGGTTCTTAGGAGAACTCTAATTGGAATCCAAAAAGGAGATGGAGTCCCTGTCCAACAGGGACTCCTAGGCGCCTCCAACTTGGGCACACGCCAAGGGTGGCGTGCGCCCTCTTCCTTGCCAGGTTCTGGCAGGGGGACAGGCCCCCACCAGCTCTCCAATAGGTGCATGACATGTGGATCAAGAAGTCAAAGTGTCAATGGTCAACATTTGACCAGTCAAAGGTAGACTTTTGACCAAAGTCAAAGAACAAGAAATGGCAGGTGACCAAAAATGGCAGGTAATGTCTTACAAAATAAGACAACCTTTTCTGACTTGGACAACCTCCAGTCAGACCATATGAAGGCCTCTGATTGAGCACAAACTCCTTTGGCTCAGTCAGGACAACTTATTTATGATAGTAAAAGAAGAACGTTAGGTTCAATCGAGTGCTAGCACGATTTTCTTGAACCTAATTGAATCTCATTCAGATCAATTGAACTAGATCAGTTCAATTGATGATCACCAGATTCAAACCCTTGTTTGTGTGACCCAGTTAGGTTCAGTTCTGTATGGTAATGGGATATGTCATGATCTCTATCATCGACATCATCGAAACTCCTTTCGATGGATCAGAACTCTTCTGATTCGAACAGCTAGAATGATCGATCATCTAAATCATTCTAATTGCTCCCAAAATCCACCAGTGACACCTAGCAGTATATGGTGGCAACCCATCAGAGCTGAATGCGAACCTCTTGGTGCAGCTACTTGTGTGATTAAGTTCTTCTATCTTGAGCCCCGATCAGATTAGGGTTAAGGTGAACTCGTCAAACCCTAGTCTCTGTCATATGATGTAATCATTCGATTCAAGTCCTTTATGAAAATCTAAATAGAAACTCTTTCTATTATTTCACTCTGCCATGGCCATGGACTTCTGGACTTGATTCTCATGATCATCATAGGGCTGCTCCTCTACCACCGAGGTAGATAGATTCCATCTTGATGCTATCCAGTTCCTACAATGAACATGCTATAGCCAACATACACCTCAGGGTTCCATATGGCTAGGAGACCGAGTAATGGTGTAGTCAAACTATAACACCCTCAAGGTGAACTACCGATGCACCTCAGGTCAAAGAACCAGACACACTACTGCAGCATCGAGTCAGTCATTGACGAGAAGGTAGACTTCCTAATGACTACTCGAGGTGGTCACGCTCAGTGCCCTCGTTCTCTAACGAGTACCTGTACTCTCGCTCCGGTGTCTCCACACCATAGACTCAAGACTCATCTACTAAAGAGAAGCGATTGTACACCAACCTTCCGGATCAATCACCATCCTCGTGATGATCCTATGGTCGGGAGCATTTTATGAGTTAATAATGATTATTCATGTCTTAAATTTTCAACTCTTGAAAATATGAATTATCATTACCATTAACTCAAAGGATATATCACAGACACTAAATACACATATGTGATAGAAAATAATCCATTTTATTGATTATAGTCAAAATTATAATTTTGCCCCTAGAAGTGTATTACAAGTGTCAGCCAATTCTGGCTTTTAGAGCACATATATCTAACACAACAGTGTTTATCGAACCGCTACCATAAATCTATGATAGCGATTACTGGAAATCGCTGCAATAAATCTAACCACTGTCATAAATCTATAGCTATGGTTATTGAAAACCATTGCAATAGATCTACGACAGCGATTTTCTAACTGCTGCCATAGATCTATAGCAGCAATTTTCGATAACTACTATCGTAGATTGAAAATATTTTTTTTATTTTTTTTAAAAATATTATATAATTTTAAAATTTAATGCTCATCTTCATCATTCATTATCTAAATAATTATCATTAGAGTATCGTCATAAAAGATCATCTTGATCCGATGGCCCTAGCTTCATCGATCAAAAAAATTTAATTTCGATAATCATTAACGATGATGCGATGATCTGATAGATGGAGACCTCCGATTGATCCAAAAATCTATAACGATGATCTTGATGATATTTATAGTATATTATCAAAGTTTCACTTCAATCAGATATCGTTATCATGATCAATTTAGTACGAAATAATTTTGATCGTTAAATTAAAAATAAATGATTAAAGGGATAAACAACGTTCGATTATGAGATAATTTTTTAGTTAAATAATTTTTTCTATAATTTTAATCATTTTATATGATGATGATTATAAAATTTAAATCATTTTCGTATAAATTATTCACATTAAGCAGATATTATAAAAGCACGAGCATAATAACCAATGGAGTTTAAGAATGATTATCAGACGACATATAGTTTTAGATCGTTCTTAGTCTCATGAGTTGAATTTTATAATCACCATCATAAAAAATGATTAAAATAGTAGCTAAGATCATTAATAAAAAAAATTATCTCATAATCAGATACCGTTTGATCCTTTGATCACTCGTTTATCATTTAACGGTCGAAATTAATCTATACTAAATTGACCAAGATAATGATATTCGATTGAAGTAAAATTTTGATAGTAATCAAGATCATCATTATAGATTTTTGGATCCATTGGAGGTCTCCATCTATCATATCATCGCATCGTCGTTCGTGATTATCGAAATTAAATTTTTTTGATTGATGAAGCTAGGGCCATCGGATCAAGATGATCTTTTACGATGATACTCTAATGGTAATTATTTAGATAATGAACGATGAAGATGGACATTAAATTTTAAAATTATATAATATTTAGAAAAAAATAAAAAAAATATATGGCAGTGATTACAAATAACCATTGTTATGGATCGACTTATAGCAGCGGTTACAAGAAACCGCTTCTATAGGATCGACTTATAGCTGCAGTTTTTCTAACCGCTGTTATAGATCTGATCTATGCCAGCAGTTATCGTTAACCGCTATAATAGTCCGACCTATTGCAGTGGTTACAAAGAACCACTGTCATAGATCGATCTATGACAGCGATTTTTTATAACTGCTGCTATAGATCGACCTATAGCAATGATTCTTTTTAACCACTGTTGTAGACTCTATTGCAGTGGTTTTGAAAATCGCTGTCATAGTATGCACTGTTATAGGCTCTTTTTGTAGTAGTGCTTCAAGAAGCAGATCTAAGTCGGCTCTTTGAGATTCGAAGTTGCTCGGTTCCGCATAATGTTCAACTCTCATTGATGGTAAACCGATCTTCATTGGAATCACCACTTTAGTTTCATATGCCAAGTTAAATGGCGATTCTCCCATTGGAATGTGAGGAGTTGTCCGATATACCCATAGGACTGTATATAGTTCTTCTATCCAAAGATCTTTTGCTTCATTCAATTATGTCTTATGTCCATGTAAGATCTTTTGATTCATGACTTTTGTTTCACTGTCTAATTGGGGATGGCCAATAGATGTGAGTTTATACGTGTTGGGGATAAACCACATTCCTACCGAAGTCCAGTCTGATGCTTAGCCTAATGCAACTGGTAATCATGGAAGAGCTTCGATCGAAAATTCTTCCTCTAATGATCGAACCCCAACCGAACTTCTCTATCGAACTTTAAACTCCTTCATTCTTCCTCCAGCTCGAACCCCAATGAACTCCTTCAATCGAACCCCCGAACTCCTTCAGCGGCTGAACTCCTCCAGCGGTCAAACCCCTCCCGGACTCCCTCCAACGGCCGAACCCCAGCCAAACTCCTTCAAACAACCGAACTCCTCCAGCGGTCGAACCTCTTTCGAACACCTATAGTGGCTGAGCTCCATCCAAACTTCTCCATCAGCTGGACTCCTTTTAGACTTCTTCATCAGTCAAACTCTTCCCAGACTTCTCCTTCCATCAAATTTTTTCAGGAGCTGAACTCCTTCCAGACTTTTTCTTCAGTCGATTTCCTCCAGGAGCTGAACTCCTTTTGGATCTCTTCAAATTTTTTTCGACTCCTTCGAATTTCTACAGATTTCTCTAAGCCAAACTTCTTTCCGAACTTTTCTCCTTTCAGTCGGATTCCTCTAGGAGCCGAACTCCTTCCGATACTTCTCCTTTAAGTCAAATTCCTACAGAAGACTAAACTCCTTTCGAACTTTCTTCTTCAGTCCAATTTCTTCAGGAGCCAAACTTCTTCCAGACTTTTTTTTTCATCGAATTTCTCCAGTCGAATTACTTTCAGATTTTAGCTAGCATTCCTTCTGGAATGATCCCCTGTAGTCATATTTTCTTTAGGAAGTCCAAACTCCTCTAGAATTGATATAATGTCAAAAGTTCTTTCACCAAATCAATCGCCTGCTTTCCTTAGAACTATGGCTATTAAATCTCAATGAATGGGCACATCACTATAGACGACACCTTTCTCTCCATAGCAAACCCCATGCGGCCTCAAGCGTTCTACTATCGGATGGTTATGGCTGTCACTATCAGTTCTGACGACACCTCTCTCTCCATAAGCAAACTCTATGCAGCCCCGAGCGGCCCACTACCGGATAGTTATGGCTATCACTATCAGTCTGACAATACATCTCTCTTCGTAACAAACTCCACGTAGCCCTGAGCGGTCCACTACCGAATGGTATGGCTATCACTATCAATCCACTACAAGCTCCATCTATAAAAAGAGATCTTCTAGATATGTTTTCTTCTAAGTTCTCTTCTTCTTTTCTAAAATTTCTATTGAATTCTTTTCTGAGCACTTCATTTCCTATGTAGGCCAGAAGAGCTAACTTGATCATCGGAGGGATCCTATCGGAGCCACCACCACCGACTCTGGATGCGAACTTTATTTTGTAGATCACCGATGGCGATATCTTCTTTCCTCTACTCCTAGCTCGAGTCCGACGTCGATCAGATTCTGCACTAATAGAGATTGACGCTAGGAAGGAAGGGCCCTCTATTTTCCTGAGGTACCCTTATTTTTAAAGAAGTGCTCAGTCGATTCTATGGAATCTTCTTCTTCAAAATTCCATCTCCATCCTCTCCCTCGATCCCAAGAAATGCCTCCAAAGAAGATAACTACTCGGAGATCTATCGCTTCTACCATCAGATCCGAGCTAGACCCATCCATTCCTGCTTCAGCATCGGTGCTTCAACCTCCTCCTCCACTGGCGGCCATGGTAGATCTAAAGTAATTTAACCTACTGATGCAGCAGATTCAGGGCCTCATCGAGATGGTGCAGGCCATGCAGCTACCCCCGGTGGTGATTCCATCAGAAAATCCATCATCAAAATGTCAGAAATCAATCTCGAGGAGAAGCACTTGGGCTAGCATACCCGTCGCTCCTGGGAAGAAAAAATAAAGAGCAGAAGATCTTTATTCGAATCATGATTCTTCTTCGAAAGAGATCTTCTCCACTTACAGCTGAAAGCCTTCCAAAATCTACAATTGAGATGACGTCCTCGATCAAAAATTATGGAAGATGGATCGATGGATTGAGAAACTCCACCATGTCGCCCCGGATCACCATGACGACGTCTAAACCAATCCTCCTTTCTCTCTCCGAATTATGTAAGAGTCCATTCCATCAAACTTTGAGCTTTCTCAATTTGAAAGCTATGATAGAACCTCTGATCCGGTCGATCACTTGGAGGCCTTTTAGACCATGATGCTGCTTCATGGTACACCAGATGCCATCTTGTGCCGAACTTTTTCATCTACTTTAAAGAAAGCAGCAAGAAACTGGTACTCAACATTGAAGTTGGATATGATCTTCTTCTTTGATCAGATAAGCTATCAGTTTGTAGCTCACTTCGTTAGCAACCGATGTCCACACCGAGGTTCGAATTTTTTGATGAATATCAAGTAGAAGAAGGAAGAATCGATCCAAACTTATGTTACCCAGTTTAATACTGCTGCATTGGAGATCCAAAATCTGAACCAGTCTATTGCAATGGTCGCACTCAAAGGCGATCTTCAGAAGAATGATTTGTTATTCTTCCTAGAGAAGAAGTACCTCCGAGACTTTGCTGATCAGCTAGCTCGAGCTGAAGGATATATCCGAGAGGAAGAAGCCTTTAAATTGAAAGATGACGAAGCCACAGAAAAGTGGCAGACGAACGAGTTTAGTAAACCCATGGCTGATGGAGGGCCAAATAAAGTTCGACCGCGCTCATGGACTTCTCTCGAGCGCAAGCAAGCCCGAACTCCTCCTCGAGCTCATCATCAAAGAAGCTTCAATGGAAGGGCGCGAAGAAGTTCTCCCCCCAGAAGGTTTCACAACTATACCCTCTTTAATGCTCTAAAAATATAAGTATTTATGGAAATCAAGGAGCAACTATCGAGGTCTGAAAGGATACACACTTATCCCAACAAATACAATCCTAGTAAATACTGCTTCTACCATCATGACCATGGCCACGATACTAAAGAATGAATTCAGCTCTAAGACGAGATCGAGGAGCTCATCAGGAGAGGTCGGCTGGGTTGATTCCTCAGATGTCGGCCCGAAGCAAGAGAAGATTGGCCGACGGCACTACCACGACCAAAACCACCAAGGAGGGAGAAACAATAAGGAGATCGGCCACCTCTCGGCATCATCAATACTATCTCTAGGGGACTTAGTGTTTCGACGAGCCACCATCTCTCATTCTCAGAGCTAGGGGAAGCTTGTCCTAAATTAGAAAGTTTCGTATGAAATAGAGGAGGTTGTTCGGCCCGGAGCTTATCGCCTGAAGGAGCTCGGAGGAACAATGCTCCCATGATCTTGGGATTCAGAAAATCTGAGAATGCGCTACCAGTAATTTTTCTCCAATAAAATTTTTTTATTTCAACATTATTATTTTTCGGTGCAAAAACTATATGATGATAGAAAAAAAGCGATCAAGAGTGGCTATGTTAGGAACAGATGGAGAACCTCGTCCTAATATGAGCAAGTCAAAAACCTTCAATTATTTAAGACAGGAGGAGGAAAGAGGCCCATTCAACGGCCCATCTATGCCTCTATTGCCATGTTAGAAACAGGAGGAGAACCTTGTCCTAACATGAGCAAGTTGAAGACCTCCGATTATTTAAGATAGGAGGAGGAGAGAGGCCCATTCAATGGCCCATTTATGTCCCTATTGTTTATGTTAGGAACAGGAGAAGAACCTCATCCTAACATGAGCAAGTCGAAGACCTCTGGTTATTTAAGATAGAAGGAGAGGAGAGGTCCATTCAACGGTCTATCTGTACTCCTATTGCTATATTAGGAACAAAAGGAGAACCTCATTCTAACATGAGCACGTCGAAGACCTCCGATTATTTAAGATAGAAGGGAGGAAAGAGGCCCATTCAATGGTCCATCTGTGTCCTTATTACCATGTTAGGAACAGAAGGAGAACCTCATCCTAACATGAGCAAGTCAAAAGACCTCCGATTATTTAAGATAGGAGGAGGGGAAGAGGCTCCGACAATGGCCCTTATATGCTCCTACAGTCCATTAGGAACAGAAGGAGAACCTCATCCTAACATGAGCAAAGTCGAAGGTCTCATTCATTTTAGATGAGGTGAGAAGAGAGATCTTGACAATGGTCCTAATGTGTCCCTATAGCCCATTAGAAATAGGAGGAGAACCTCATCCTAACATGAGCAAAATCGAAGGTCTCGTTCATTTTAGACGAGATGAGAAGAGAGGCCTTGACAACTGTCCTAATGTGTTCCTACAGTCCATTAGAAATAGGAGAAAAAATCTCGTCCTAACGTGATCAAAGTCGAAGGCCTCATTCATTTTAGACGAGGTAAGAGGAGAAGCCCGGATAACGGCCCTAATATGCCCCTATAATCTGTTAGGAATAGAAGGAGAACCTCATCCTAACATGAACAAAGTTGAAGACCTCATTTATTTTAGACGAGATGAGAAGAGAGGCTCCGACAACGGCCCTTATGTGTCCCTACAGTCCATTAGGAACAGGAGGAGAATCTCGTCCTAACGTGAACAAAGTTGAAGACCTCGTTCATTTTAGACGAGGTGAGAAGAGAAGCCCCAGCTCGACTGGAGATAAGATCTCCTCCGAGCTTCAACTTCAATATGAGAAAATATCTCCTTCAACCTCGATAGGAGGTAAGATCTCCCCCGAGCTTCAATGTCAATCTCAATAGAAGATAAGATCTCCTTCAACCTTGGTTGGAGATAAGATCTCTCCCAAGCTTCAACGTCAATCTCAATAGGAGATAAGATCTCTTTCAACCTTGACTGAAGATAAGATCTCTTCCGAGCTTTCAGGAGCTTCGATCTCAATAGGAGATAAGATCTCCTTCAACCTCAGAAGGAGGTAAGATCTCCTTCGAACTTCAACATCAATAGGAGATAAGATCTCCTTCAACCTCGACTGAATATAAGATCTCCTCCGAGCTTCAACGTCAACCTCAATAGGAGATAAGATCTTCTTCAACCTCGACTGGAGATAAGATCTCTCTCGAGCTTCAATTTCAACGTCAATAGGAGATAAGATCTTCTTCAACCTTGGTTAGAGATAAGATCTCCCCCGAGCTTCAATGTCAACTTCAACAGGAGATAAGATCTCCTTCAATCTCAGCTGGAGATAAGATCTCCTCCGAGCTTTAACTTTAATAGAAGATAAGATTTTCTTCAACCTTGGTAGGAGGTAAGATCTCTTCCGAGCTTCAACGTCAACCTCAACAGAAGATAAGATCTTCTTCAACCTCAACTAGAGATAAAATCTTTCCGGAGCTTTAACGTCAACCTCAATAGAAGATAAGATCTCCTTCAATCTTGACTGAAGATAAGATTTTTTCTAAGCTTCTAGGAGCTTCGATTCCAATAGGAGATAAGATCTTTTTCAACCTTGGTAGGAGATAAGATCTCCCCTGAGCTTCAATCTGAACGAGTGCAGAGCTCAGAAAAGAACTTCGACAGTCATCTTTTTTGTACTTTCTTTTTTCGAATTTTGAACTCGAGAGTGGGAGGACTATTATTAAGGATAAACTCCGCTTCCGTCAAAGTTCAGTCTGATGCTTAGTCTAATGCAATTGGTAATCATGGAAGAGCTTCGATCAAAAATTTTTTCTCCAACGGTCGAACCCCAGCCAAACTGTTCCAACAGCCGAACCCCTTTCAAACTTTTTTTCAATAGCCGAACTCCTTCAAACAGCTGAACTCCTCTAGCGGTCAAACCTCTTTCGAACTCCTATAGTGGCCGAGCTCCATCCGAACTTCTCCATCAGTCGGACTCCTTCTGAACTTCTCCATTAGTCGAACTCTTCCTAGACTTCTCCTTCCATCGGATTTTTTCAGGAGCCGAACTCCTTTTGGACTTCTCCTTCAGTTGGACACCTATAGAAGTTGAACTTCTTTCGGACCTCTCCTTCAGTTGGATTTCTTCGAGAGTCGAACTCCTTTCGGACTTCTTCTTCAGTCGAATTCCTACAGAAGGTGAACTCCTTCCGGACTTCTTCTTCAGTCAAACTTCATTTGTATTCCTCTAGTGGATTACTTTCAGATTTTAGCTAGCATTCCTTTCGGATGATCCCCTGTAGTCATATTTTTTTAGGAGTTCAAACTTTTTTGGAATTAATATATGTCAAAGTTCTTCATCAATCAACACCTACTTCCTCCGAACTTTGGCTATTAAATCTCGATGAATGGGCACATCACTACAGACAATACCTCTCTCTCCATAGCAAATCTCATACGATCCCGAGTGGCCAACTATCAAATGGTTATGGCTGTCACTATCAGTCTGATGATATCTCTCTCTCCATAGTAAATTTCACATGGCTCCGAGCGATCCACTATCGGATGATTATGGCTGTCACTATCAGTCTAGCAACATCTTTCTCTCCATAATAAATCTCATGCGATCCCAAATGGCCCACTATCGAATGATATGGCTGTCACTATCAGTCCGCTACAAGCTCCATCTATAAAAAGAGATCCTCCAGATACATTTTTTCTAAGCTCTCTTCTTCTTTTCAAAACTCCGCTAAGTCCTTTCCTAAGCACTCCATTTCTATTGGTCAGAAGAGCTGACTTGATCGTCGGAGGGTCCTATTGGAGCCACCACCACCAACTTCAGATGGAACTTTATTTTACAGATCATCGATGGTGACCTCTTCTTCCTCAACTCTAGTTCGATCCGACGTCGACCAGATTCTGCACCAATAATGCGTAATATAAAATTTTGCATAAAATTTTCTAAAATTTTGATTGTCAAATTACCATTCATTGTTGGTGATTATAATGTGTGGTAGTCCAAATCTATATATGATCAACTTTTGAACAAAGTCTTTCATCTTGCTTTCAGTGATCTATGCTAAGGGTTCTACCTCTATCCATTTGATGAAGTAATCTACGATGATTATCAAAAATTTTTGTTAACCAGACGCTAGGGGAAATGAGCCAAGAATATCCATTTTTCATTGCATGAATGGCCATGGTGTGATGATAGATGTCAGATGGCTGGCCGATTGATATTGAATGTTAGCATATTTGTGACATGGTTCGCACCACCAAATGAATTCAGCTATATCTTGTTTCTTGATGGGCCAATAGTATCCTTATCGTAGAATCTTATAGACCAGTGACCTGCCCCTTAAGTGACTTTCATAAATTTCTTCATGAACTTCTCGAAGAGCATAGTCGGCATCGATTGGCCCTTAACATTTGAGTAGAGAAAGTGAAAATGATCTCTTATAGAGATGTCCGCTCATCAGGATATATTGTGAAGTGGTTCGTCTTAGGCGTTTGGCCTCTGAAGAATCTTTGGACAAAGTTCTATCAGAAAGATATTAGATGATTGGATCCATCTAACTTGGTTCATCATTTATTTGTAGCACTTCATCGATTTGGTCAATACTCAATTGTTCAAGATATTCGATAAAAGTTTGATCGAGAAGATTGGAAGTAGTCGCAAGTCGAGAGAGTGCATCGGCTCGTGCATTTTTCATTCTTGGAATCTAGAAGATCTCAAAGTATCTGAACGTCGATGTGAGGCCTTTCACCTTCTGAAGGTATTTGATCATAGTCAAGTCTCGGGCTTTATATTCGTCCTTGACTTATCTGCTTATTAATTATGAGTCGATAAATATCTTCAGGTTATTTATGTCGAGCTCTTTTGTGATTTTTAAACTGGCTAACAATACTTCGTATTCAGTTTGATTATTTGATGCTTTAAAATCAAAGCGAAAAGCATATTCGGTGATAGTCCCTTCGGAGTTAGTGAGCATGAGGCCGGCTCCACTTTCCTAGCCATTGAATGCTCCATCAATGTGAAGTATCCATACTGACTCTGGTTCAGCCTTAAAGCTTTCATCCTTTCTCAATTCATTGTCAGGTTCTTGTTCTAGTTTATCGTCGAATATGATGCATTCGGCGATAAGATCGACTAACACTTGAGTCTTTATTGATGGTCATGAACAATATTGAATATCGAATTTACTGAATTAGATCATCCATTTTGCCATTCAGTCGGAGGTATCTGATTGATGTAGAATTACTTTCAATGGTTGGTCTATCAATACTATGATTGAATGAGCCTGAAAATACGATCAAAGTCATGGTGCTGATATAATCAAGGAATAGACCATTTTCTCTATCTTCAAGTATCGAATCTCGACATTGTAAAGCACCTTACTGGTGTAGTAGATGAGTCATTGAATTAGGTTCTCATCTTCTCTAATGAGAACTGAATTGATAGCTTCTTTGAATGTGGCCATATAGAGATACAATATTTTTTCTACTTTCGATTTTATGAGTAATGGTGGAGATATCAGATTTTTTTTAAATCTTCAAAGGACTATCAGTATTTATCTGATCATGAGAAATCCTTCGTTTGCTGCAGGATTTTGAAGAAGGGCAAACATCTTTTAACCAGCTTTGAGACGAATCGGCTAAGCGCAGCAATCCTTCTATTCGGTTATTGTATCTCTTTCTTAGAGTTCAGGTATTTCATGTCAACAATGGCCTTAATTTTTCAGCAGATACGCCAAAGACATACTTGATCGGATTTAATTTTATTCGATGTCGTCGAAGTATATCGAAGACTTCTTCTAATCTCGAATGTGGTCAGAAGCTTGAGCGCTTTTCACTAGCATATCATCGATGTAGACTTCCATATTTCACCTAATCTATTATTTGAACATGTTGTTAACCAACCATCAATAAGTCGCTTTGGCATTTTTTAAACTAAACGACATTACTTTGTAATAGTAAATACCATTATTGGTTATAAAGGCAGTGTGCTCTTCATTTTTTGGTTCCATCCGAATCTAATTATAGCCCGCAAAAGCATCCATGAAGTTCAAGAGTTGGTGTCCCGATGTTCCATCGACTAGTTGATCTATCTTCAGCAAAGAAAAACTATCCTCCGGATAGGCTTCATTTAGATTGGTGTAGTCGATACAAATTTATTATTTTTCATTGGCTTTTCTTACCATTACAATATTAGTGAGCCAGTTAAGATAGTTGGTTTCACTGATGAAATTGACAGTGAGGAGTTTGTTAACTTTTTCATCAATGACTTTGTCTTTTAGGGGCAAAAGATCTTTTTTTTGTCTCACCGACTTAATTTTTGGATCAATGTTTAGTCGGTGAGTAATTACTTTTAGGAGAATTTTTGGCATATCGATTGCCGATCAAGCGAAAACATTGGTGTTTGTCCTTAGCAAGTTTATCAATTGGCTTTGCTTTGGATCAGACAGCCATAATCTGATTAAAATGGTCTTTGCTGGGTCTTCTTCCTTTAATGGGATTGACACCAGCTATTCCATTGGCTCATCTCTTTCTTCATTTTCTCTCTGATCGAGTTTGCCAATCATCAGAGGGTCTTCAAATTTAGTACCTTTAGTGGAAATCATGAGGCAACATCGGGTCAATTATGAATCCCTATGCATTTTGTCGATTCTTTCATGAGTTGAAAATCATGTCGTTCAAGTATAACATTATAAGTCAAAGAAACCTGGACAATCATGAATATAATGAGAATGGTGCTTTATTATGGTTCAGTCCCTGTAGTGAGGGAGAAAGTGATTTTTTCTTCCACGTTGATCGTATTTTCAATGAAACTGACTAAGAATATAGAGACTCTTTTGAGTCAATCAGTCGGTAGTTACATTTGGAAGAAAATCGAGTAAAACAGAACATCAGTCGAGCTTCCATTATCTATAAGAATTCTTTTTACATCATAATTTGCTATCATTGTCAAGACAATGACAGCATCATTATGGGGGATTGTACTTTCTATACATCATCATCTAAAAAAAAATTACATTATCTTCTCATCGTCTTTTGGCCGATTCTTCTTCGAAAGTTATCCCTCTGCCTCTCGATCATCTAAAGATCATGTTAATAACCCTGAATGTCGATCGGTTGTCATGTGCTTCCTCTGGCTGGTGCTAAGGTTGTCTCTCAACTGGAGTCTAAGTCAGAGGATCACATCGATATTTGCCGAGAAAATCTCGTCGAATAAGAACCTCAATCTCGTCCCTGAGTTGGATGCACTGTTCGGTATTGTGATTATGGTCATGATAGAATCGACAGTACTTCTTCCTATCATGGCTTCTCGATGGTGTCTTCATCAATGGAGGATGTCGAAAGTAGTCTGCTCCTTCAATTTTCATCAGAATTTATGCACGATGAGCAATTAGCAAAGTATAGGAGTCGTATTTAATTGCGTATTTATTCAGCCTTGGACTTCTTGGACAAGGAGATCGAATCTTTTATATTGGTTGCTTGCCAAATTGGCTCAGCAGAAGCTCCATTTTTTTTTTTTATTTCTGTTTCTAACATTTTTTTTTTACTTGGCGCCAGTCAATAGCACCTTCGTCCGCACGAATATATCTCTGTATGTGCGGTCCTAAAATTTAGCATATGTTCGATGGTGGTTCTTATCCAAAGAATAAGTGAACTTGGTCCTATGAACATGATATATATCGATCATAGATGAATAGATTAAGAGTAAAGATAGCAGAGGAGATTATAAAGGTCCCAATAGTAGGCCCACAATCTTAAATTTGATTCCTAACCGACTTTAGAAATCTAGTTAATGTGACATGTTTCATTCAAATAGTTGTGTACGATGCTTGTACCCAGTATGCTCCAATAAATAAAGAAAGTGCTTTTCTAGATTCGTCATTTTCTCTGACTACCATGGCCTTGAAAATTTATTTAGGCAATCCCTTTCTTTAAGTCCATCCTATTATGATTTTATCTGGCAAATTAATGGTACTGCTGTAGACGCCGCTGGCCCAGCATTCCTGGGCAAGGAACTAACATGTCCCCCGCTTCACGAGTAGCCTCTGTGGCTTCAATTTTTACTCTTAGGTCCTGCGAAGTTCCTGCATGACATAAAAATTAAAAAAAAAGAGAGGCTAGGGCCATGGTCTTTTGGTTTTCAACAATTGATTTCTTGCCGCCTACCATGTTCAATTTATCCTGCGTCAGTCTTGTACTAATTTGCATTCATGTCTCCAGGATATTCCCGGCAAGTAACTCGACGTATATTACGGTACCAGATATCATTAGAACTTAACATGTATTATATTCCATAATTGTTAAATAGCCATCATGTACTACTTTAAGATGCTTGCTAGTAGTTGAATCGCTTATAAATAAGCACCGTTTAGCTAACTTCTGGTAATAATAAAACCAAAAAATGATGTTACAATTAATACATTCAACACATGGCTGACTGCTATACTACAATTAACACAAATCATTGTCACAGCCCAAATTAAAGCTGTCACAGGTTGCCGAAGGATCGATCATTTAGTGGATGTCAAAAATGAACATAATCATATGCATAGAAGATTATAGTAGTCTTAGAATAGCGATAACTGGACTGCCTGTGGAGAAGAACCGACGTTATGGAATCAAAGAGATTAGACGACTATGTTAGGTGGTATGATCCTCTCAGGATTTGGTGATTGGCCAGTGCAAAAGAAACAAGGCGGGCCACTGCACCGGTGGGAACCGCCACATCATGTGACCACCACGCCGAGGCGCATGGCTACCGGGTAGCCTCTCAACCCCACTTAGCTCTCTATCTCTCCCCCCATGCCCCCTACTCGCTCTACACTAGGTACAAAGGCCGACCATCCTAGCCATGCTATGCACATCTTGGAACTCCTCCAGCAAACCCCACCATATAATAATCCAAGTTCTTTTCTCAATCATAACTCCACAGATTCTTATGCCAGATTTAACTCCTTTTGACATCTGAGAAAAGGAAAGCTAAACTGCTTGGATTAAGCCCCAGTTGCCCATCAATTTAGTGGAGGAATTTAAATATTGATTAACTTGGGATACTTCTTTTATCCTAAACAAGCTATTCAACGACTACCTGAAAATTGGATCAAAGAATAAGTGCTTAAAAACAGCCTTTCAGCTTTTCTAAAATTTCTACAGAAGTATCATTCTCCATTCCCGCTTTATGAGTGGCAGTAGAAGTTATTTAATTGAATAAAAATGCATAAGGATCCCTAAAGTAATTTTATTTACAGGTTTTTCGCAAACAAAGGCCTTAATCTTGGAAATCCCTTAAGCATTATCAGGTCAATTAAAAAAAATTTCAAGAACCCATCAAATCCTCCACTGTACTCCGTAATCTTTCTGCTTCCACTGTCGACTTAATTATCTTGAAACAGCATCACAACAAATTTTGGACCAGAATGCTTCCACCAGTGTAGAGCAACCAACTCCAACGACCTGAATCATTAATAATTCCACATTGTGCATCTTGCTGCCTATTATAAAAGCACCGAACGGCAATCAACAAAATTGCATACTAACGACAAAAATAAAAGCAAAGACATTTATCAACCAATTTCAATTGAAAAGGATGTAATTTGATGAATCACAGCCCGAGTTACACTGGAACAATCTATTCTGTTGTTATATACAGGAAAACCAGATTGATGATTAGTCATGTATACAGTTACAGAGTTATACAACCAATGAACTGATCATATACATGATTTATGGATAATTCAGCATGCTAATCCAGTCATGGAGAAAAATCATGGTCATCGAAGATCCACCACATCAAACTTCAAATTAGGGTTCATATAGACACATGAGAATTGGTCGTAATATACACGACCCCCATCCGGTGGCTCTTTATGAGGACGAAAACCACGCTTCTGGTGGTGCCTAATGACTGACATGCCCCCAGGAGACGTCAGTTGGAATATCCCATGGGTCCTGCATAAATTGAGAAGATTATTTAATCTCCCAGAATAAGAAGCACTTGCTCATATGAATCTGATGGAAACAAGTAGATAGTTGATGTCTTAAAACTCTTACCTTGAACTATCTTTTGGTGCCATAACAACTGCAATAGCTTCAGGAAGCACGATCTAAGCAAAGTATAAGAGAAGTGCTTAGAAGAGGAAAACACAATGAAAGCAAGAGAAACTTGGTTATAAATTGTCACAGAACTAGAATCTATATGTACCTGATATGAATAGTGGGTGTGGAGATCAATCGAGGACATGAAACATGACTGTGTAGGATGTGTCTGTGCATTAAAAAATAAATATAACAAGCCATCCTATGTCATAATGTGTGTATTATCAACTCATACATCCAAAAAGAGCAGCATATAACCTCTTGGGAATGTGAAAAAATATATTTTATACATAGATTGGCTTCTAGAAACTTAAAGGATGATGTAGTTACTCTAAGTCATGACAGAACTCATACAATTAAAAGTGCAAAAAAGAAAAAGAAAAAGAAAAAAAAACTCAAAAGAAAAGTAGTTTCAGACAATAATAATAACTATTATGTACATACATTGTCATAACCAGAAAAAGCATACTCAAACAACTAATGATGGTAGGCCATCAGAAAGAAAAGGTCATCAAGAATTGAGGCCATACCTGCTAGAGGAAATAGGATTTTACTCAAGGGGAAGCAATGTTTACCAGGGACAACCGTTAAAAGAATGTTTAAAGACCTTCAAGAACAACAAAAATAGGTTTTCAAAAAGAAGCAAAAAATTACATAAATTTCATTTAGTATTCATTGCTCATATCACTTAACCAAGGATTCATCCTTCAATGACATACAAGGAAAAAAATTTCTACTTCCTCCTTTTATGATAGAGAGAGGGGAAAATCAGCAATTAACAGAAGAAAGTTAGGAGCCTACAAAGATTTAAAAAGACAGAGAAAAAAATAACAAATAAAAAAAGCAGAAAGCTAGGCAACAAAGGGGAAATAGCAATAAGAAAAGAAAAAAATCTAAATGCATGTGACAATTGGCTGGATAATGACCAATTTACATTTTGAGATTAATCTGAAACAGGAAAAAGGAAAGCAAATACACAACATTAAGGCCAGCTTTTACGCTAAAAGAAAAATCTGAAACCAAAAAAAGAAAAAAAGAATAAGAAGAAATTTCAAATATTACAAAAGAAAAACAAAAAGGAAGAACAGACTCTAACTATAAATGCCTAAACCTCCTCATTAGAGTTTCAAAAACTGATTGAAACAACACATTAAACAGAGAATAATAACACTTGGTAAGTCTGACAAAAACAGGCTGAAAGCAAGAAATATCAACAACACCATAGCATCCCCTGGCAGTAGGGGTGTCAAGTGAGCATGATGACTCTGGATCGGCTTGTGTATGGTTAAACAGGGCTCGCTAAATCAATAGATAGGCTGACCTTGCAATTTGCCTCATGTTTAGAAAGACTAAGGTTGAAAAAGAAAATAATATATGTCAGAAAATTCACTGAAAAGGAAAAATGAAGCAAAGGAGATGTGTTGATCTCTTGGTAATATATATATATATATATATATATATATATATATATATATATATATATATATATATATGCGTATATGTGTGTGTGTGTGTGTGCGCGCGCGTGTGTGCGCGCCTGTGCCAAAGGTGAGAGTGAGTAGATGCTTGAAAATCTCTTTGTTCACACCCAGGCAGCATACATACACTAAGCTTCCAAAAGAGGATTATGACCTGATGTCTAACATGCTCAAAGCACCAACTCTTGCCAGTAAAGGAACCAGCAGACTGAAAAAGAAGGTATCAAAAGTAAACGTGTATATAAAAATATGAAGGGAAAATGATTGTTACATTCCTATAGAGTACTTCAGAAACCAAACAAAAATAGTTGCATGTTGACAAATATTCTAATAAATACAAATGCAAGTCTAACTAGAAGCATTATAAATAAAATGGAACTTACCGCTAAGAAGATGCTTTGGATATATTACACAGTTGATGCTGGATGCTATAACAAACTAGGAAAGAATAGAATCATCTGTGGGATTAGGTACTCACATGAATCCACCCAAGGGGAAAAAGTGATTGCTTATCCTGGTATCAAATATTTCCTCTTCATTGGTTGTCTGACACTGAATGATTAAACAGTGATTGTTATAAAAATCAAAGTGTTGTGCACAACAACATCAAAAAGCTATCACTATCTTACTGAATTAGAGGTTGACTCTTGTTTGGGGATGATCCGAGCTGTCACACAGAATTTTCTATTTTTCTGCAAAAGCAAAACAATGCCCTGAACGTATACCAAAAGCTTCTTTCAGTCCAAAAAAAAAAAAAAAACTGAAAATCCTTGATTCTTACAAGTGAACCCGCAAGAACACCACATGTTTCTAAATTTCTGACAGTATTTGACTTTGCAAGTCTCAAAAAGCTGTCCATCATTGCTGTGGACTGCAAAATAAGTATCAAAAACAAGGTAGATGATTAGCGAAAACATATACATGGAAAAAAATAAAGCATCAGAAAGATAATAAATTTTCTTTCCGTCCCTATGTTGTCCTATAAATTACACTTCAGAAAAACATTTGGCATCTGAAGATCTAGGAATGAGTGCACAATATCTCACTATGTGAACTTGCAAAGGAGATTCAGTCTGAAGTAGTTCATGCTGCAATGATACTGTTTGCCCAAATAAGGAATTAGAAACTTCTGATGTGACAGCAACCATGTCTTACACTTTCTGCAAGGACAGGTGGGGGAGAAGGTTCTCTGGTGATATCCATCATAGAAGGAGTTTCTGTAGAATCTAAGGTAATCATTGGACTTGGTTCAGCAGTGAGAGCTGTTCTATCATCATGCAATGAAAGAACTTCTTCAAGTGTGGTTCAGCAGTGAGGGGTACAAAGTGAAAGATATGTCCACACACTGTGTTCTACCAGAGCATAGGCATGAGTGAAATTGGACTTTGTAATTTGCAATTATAAGAAATATGTCTTCAGCTGCATTGCAGTGAAGTGGTATACATGGAAATGGGTGTAGATTATCCTCCTCCTTAAGTTGTAGACAATCTTGGAGCAAAATAATGAAATCAAAACCCACGTGCTAAAATGTTGACCCCAGCTGATGTCTAATGCAACTTTATCATGTCTAATGTAACTCTATTTTGTTTTCTCATGAATAATGTGATGATCACTATTAATTGTAGGCATATGTATTTCACACCCTTGTCCACCAACCGGACCAAGAAATAAACATTGGAACAATCATTGAATGGGTTAAGATCAAGCTAAACATCAGTTGATAACCCAGCTCAATCATTTTTTGGAGCTATTTTTCTTTCTGGTTGTTCTCCATAGCTAACTCGCCTTGATGGGTAAGCATTTGCAGTGCCTTCTTTTGTTTTTATTTTATGATCTAGCACCAAAGCTAACTCACCTTAATGTATGGCGGATAGGACAACCGTAATGCTATAGGTAAATACCTATGTAGTTACAGGATACATGGTAATGACTGTTCTAAACTACACCACGACATCCTAGAAGAAATTGTAACTTAGATTCAGGTTTATCAACCACTACTTTTGAATGGTGTGAAAGGGGTGTCCCAGTACATGAGGCTCCCACTATTGTAGGATCCAAGGAGGGTCATATATATATATATATATATATATATATATGCAGCCTTACCTCTGTGTGCAGAAAAACTGTTTCCATGTTTTGAACCTGTGACACCGAAGTCACAATGGAGCAACCTTATCGTTGCACCAAAGCCCAACCTCTTTTGCCAAGAAAGTGGAGAAACCTTGAAGGGGCTTCCAAGAATATGGATAACAAAACCAATTCGCATTAGTGAATCTGAAAATTAAAGTCAATTCGATTCCATCAATAATAATTCTCTGATGGAGAGTGCTAAGTGAAGCAGTAAGAAGATGCATATGCCAAAAAAAAAGGGTCTAATCAACAAGAATAGCTATGTCAAGGCAGGTTACAACTACATTTTGTAAAGCATCTGACATATTTCCATACCACTTTGGGTCATTATGATTCTCTAGCGGGGTATCAGATAGGATATAAATGTGCACACTGCTTCATACTAGTACACATATTATGCATTGCTGGCCAAAAATTATTTTATCAGTCCACTTAGCTTCTATACCTAATTATATCTTAAGTTTTCCAAGGCTTTAATAATAAATTTCAGCTGTTTAGAAATGCATGCCCAGCTTGTAAATAAAAATACCATCTCGATGCAATACTCTAATGATTTATAACTTCAAGTCCTCATTGAAATACAGAAAAGAATCATGGTCAGACTACATTAATTGCATTGTTTTGAAGCATATTGGAAGTGTTTCAAGAGGTCTCTACAAGAAACACTCTTGACATCTCATTATATACTGGTCATTCGTATCTCAAAACACAGAAAAAGACAATCCTCATAGTAACCACACGAAATACATAATGCATGCATACTCATCAGGAAACCAACATTTCTGGTTGCACCCATCTTGTAACAGGGAATGCTTTCAGCCTTTCTATGGATCCATCTGATTATACTTGATACAAACAGACCTCCTATCATTCATGCTTTTATATAGCGGGCATCTAAAAACTTCCTAATCTAATTTACTTTACATATTATACACTCTTGCTAATGACTATGCTTTTAATAGTGGATTTATAGCAATTTCCTCCATATCAATGAGCAACAGAGGATTTGCTTTAGCAACTTGGAAACAAACAGGTGCTATTTCCTAGGAAATCTTGATGCATGAAGATTGTTGCACCAACAAATTTGGCATGTTCTGGTTGTGTTCTTATTGCTTCCGTAGATTAGGCACACCAAACAAAACATGTTTCCTCCATGTCGGAATAGATTACCTCCACTACCATCTGCTTGCTGAAAAGGAAGAAAGTAGGCAGAATGATATATCCCGTTGATCAACAAAACCCTAAAATCTTCATACTCATTTCCCCACAACCTCTAGAGATCTCCCATGTGATCATATCCACTTTCTCTATACTAGAAATTTCCATTGGCATAAAAAGAATTACCATAATCATGATGATAGCTGCCAGGCAACAAGAGCAGCACTTTATTCATATTGCAGGATAAATGACATGAAGGTAGCAAATGAAGGAAACGTGATATCATATATGTTGCAAATTAGAAATGGCTTAAGATCGTCATGATGGTAGCAAGTGAAATCAAAACTTTGTCAGTCTCACTAATGGGATTCTGAATGGCAGATAACAGGTATAAAAGCTTACTAAAATTTGTGGGATGTCCTTCAAAAATGCTTCTCTTTATTGCACTGTGAAGTTTGGATTTAAGATGCTTATGCTAAGCCTTCAAATATCAAAAATGACCTTGAGGTTTTCTCCATAGGTTTTTCTTTTTTCAACATTATATTACTTGCACAAAATTTCTTTACAATAGGTTGGCATAAGCCTTCAAATATCAAAAATGACCTTGAGGTTTTCTCCATAGGCTATTCTTTTTTCAACATTATATTACTTGCACCAATTTTTTTTACGATGGGTTGGCATTAGTCCACCTTGTAGGCATTTGTCCATTGGGATGGCAATTTTTTCTGACCCGGTAGGTACCTGACCCGATCCGACCTGAATGGGATAGGTTTTAGAGACGGGACATATAGAGGTTTTAGAAAAAATACTCAAAGCGGGTCCAAATTGGGTACAAATAATGGTATACCCTACTCCAAAGCCACCCTGATAATACCTCTTGTTTAAATAAATTTAAATCAATCTCTCTCTCTCTCTCTCTCTCTCTCTCTCTCTCTCTCTCTCTTCTCATTCATTTACATCAAAAACCCGCTCCCCTCCACCCCCACCCGGTGACTCGACCACCCCGAAACCCAAGCAGCACTGTGGCCAGCAAATCCCCACCCCCCCCCCACCCCCTCTCATTTATATCAAAACCCACGACCCCCACCTAGTGACCCAGCCACCTTGACACCCAAGCAACGCTGTGGCTTTCTTTTTCGGCCCAATGGCCGGTGGTTCCCCCTCCCCCCTATTGGTGGCGGCCCAACAGCTAGGGTTCTGGCAAAACCCTAGCCATCATCTAAGCTTCCTATCCGGCCGCTCCAAGACTTCCCACCCAACTAAGACTTCCAAGGATCAAAAAAAATAGAGGAAACATCAGGAAAAACATAGGAAAAATCAACCACACCAAAGGAAAGATGGAAAAAATTAAAAGTAAGACATTTTACCACATAGATTGATCTTTTTTGTTTCCTTTTTGCTTCTTTTTCTTTTCATTTCATTCTCTTTTTTAGAGATCTGTGGGGAAGGAGAGCACCTGAGGGAGGGAGATCGAAGGGGTTTTTAGGTTCCGGTTGGGGTTTTTTCTTGAGCATATAGGATTTTGTGCATGTTGTGGCGATGTGAGTTGGTCCCTTGAGGTTTTGAGAGCTTAATCTTGGTGGAAGCATGATATTTTATAGGGTTTGGGTAAGGGGCGGCGGACGGTGGTAAGGCTACAGCAAAGATGGGAAATGAAGAAGGACGAAATGAGAGACCAATTTAGAAATACCCGATCCGACCCATCCCATCTTTGGAGCCTGACCCGATTCTGGGACCAGATGAATACAGGTATGATTTTCTTTCTGGCAGGGCCGGTACCAATATCCGATCCGACCCATCCCATCTTTGGAGCCTGATGCCACCCCTATCTATCCATTGGCCATACATTAACCATATTGTTGACACTTCATATGACTCTGCCCACCTAGTATTTTTTCTTTCATTATTCAATATCTTTAATAGATATCAAGTCCAAAGGAGCAGGCATGTATCCATTAACATGTCCAATCATTTCTTGGATTGAGATGATGGCAAGATTTTTTTTTTTTTTGGTTAGGAAAAGAATTTTTTTTCACCCCAACATAAAATTATACAGATAAGCTTGAAGGTAACCAAGTAACCAAGAATGTCTGGTGAAAAAAGAGGTTATCGATGAACTTCCCATGGAAAGGAGTTAGGTCTTGCAATGCCGACAAGGAAAGGACAGGAATAAAGGCAATAATGCATGAAGGGGCTTTATTAGGTGAGGGTGGATGAAAGAAATGAAAGGAAGAAGAACAAAAACTAAAGAGTTGATAGGGCTAATGTTGCCCAGATATGCAACCCAAGAGGGGGGGTGAATTGGATTTTTTAAATTTTAAAGCTAATTTAGAACTACAAAGATTATGTGATGTTATGCAAGTTGTATGTGGTAGATAATTTAAGTGAGATAAAAAGATAAATAGTAAGAGGCAAGTATTTAAGAAAATAAAGATGGAGAGAGAGCAAGCACACCATAAACAAGCAAAATTTATAGTAGTTTGGTGCCAATCTTGCACCTACATCCACTCTACAAGCTCCTACTTGAAAATTTAAATCTACTAACTGTATTCAAACTGAATATACCATTGAAAACCTCCAACCCTAGCTATCCCAAGCTAACACGCTTGTTTTTCGGGTACAAGCCAACCCTACACACTCCGATTCAAGGTTCGGAGAGACCTTCCCAAGTTTTGAAAATCCTAAAAGTTAAAATAATATGAAAACAGAGCATAAGAGTTAATGACAATGAAATACAAAGTTAGCCTCTTTAATGAGCAAATAAAACGTTAAAAATACTTTACACAATTAAGAAAAAAGTTTTTCTGATTTTTCTCAAAGTTGTTGAAGACTTGAATGAGCTTTTGAGGGGTTGGTGAATTTGAAACGAAAGCTTCTTTGCTTGAAGAGGGCTTTTTGCTTAGGACTGAAACGAATACTTGAATCTCTTGTATTTTTTCCTCCTTTAAGAGCCTTTATATCTTCAATAGATGCTAGAGAAATCTCCAATAGATCACAAATCTTCTACTCTTGCTCTTGAGGCTTTCAAAATAGATTTTCTCCAACTTTATAAAATTTATGATTTTGCCCCTCATCATCTTTCTTCCTGATTTTCTTCTAAATTATGCATCCAAATATTACAAAACTACCTCCAATAGATCAAAAATCTTCTAAGCTTATTGTTGAGGCTTTCGAAACATATTTTCTCCAACTTTATAAAATTTATGATTTTGCTCCTGAAATATAATAAATCTTTTTCCAAGCCAAAATCATTAGTACTCGCTCAAATATTTTGTAATCATCAAAATCAATTCTTGGAGCAACAATCTTTCCCTTTTTGATGATGACAAAATATTTATGTATAAGCAAAATAAGACATGCATTGAATATTGAAGTAAAATAGTGCCATTAAGAATTTTGAGTTTAAAATTAAGGCAATATATAGATATATTCAATTGATGCAAATTTTTAAGGCATGAGCTTTATAATATCAAGACATAATATCAATGCCTACAGGTAGATGATCATAGTGCATCATATTACCATAAAGGATAGAGAAATCATAGTATAAACCTCAGTTTCTACAAAATAACTTAGTTCTTTTAGAAGAGAGGTTAGGGGCTATATAAAAAAAATTGTCAATCATCAAGCATGTAATTTTAACATCATCAATCATCAAGCATGTAATTTTAACATCATCAATTAACAATTATTACTTATACCAAACAATATATTTACTCCCCCTTTTTGACATCATCAATTAAAAACTACTCTTTTCTTGTTTGAAATAAAAATTTACTCCCCTTCTATGATAGAATAAGATGCCAATATTCAAAATACATAAGAGTCATAGGAGTCATACATCAAGTAAATAGTTCTAGTCAGAATACATAAAGATGCGATATGGAGTTTACACAAAGATTCCAAAAATAAAAATAGTTAGCCATACAAGATAAGCACCATATACAATCAAAATTAGCCAACATATGTCATGAAGTAATTGACTAAACATATGAATACGTACTTCATGAATATTCTCAATTTATCTTTAGTTTATTGCATATTTTTTATATACTCATTATACTATAATATCTCAATTTAAATAAATAAGTATTAAGATTTCAAGCATCAAATTATTGAGTATTTTAAGCATCAATTCATTAAGCATATACTTAACATTCTTCTTTCCATTTTTGATAATCATTAAAAAGCTTATGGGAAGGATTAAGAAAACCATCAAAATCAATAAGATATAAGAGTGTATCAAATGAGAGATGTATCAAATTCAAAAAATAAAGTCAAATAAATCATCTCCCTTTTTAAAACTTATCATTGGATTTAAAACATGCTTAAAACATCACTTTTCTTTTAGAAATTTGCTTGAATTCAAATATCAAAGGCTCTCCCCCTTATTAAATGATTATAACTTTTATAATCAAATTTTTAAATATATATTTTTAAGCTTTAAGAGGAATAGAGCTTTTCCAAGTTTTGAATAAAGAAATCAAGCATAACATTTTTTTTTAATACATCAAACAAATCATTAAAATATATCATCAAAATCAATTGAAATTCAAAATATATATATCAAATTCAAAAAATTTTGATTTAATTTCAAGAGGGTATTAAATTTGAATTTCATGGGATATTTAATATGAAAATAAGTATGTTTGATATCAAATTTGTATTGATATCACTCTCCTCCTTTTTAAAAAGTTTTAATTCAGATTTTTCATGTTAATATTGAGGGATAGAGCTTTTCAAGATATTTCAGCACATTTGATACCAAGAAAAGTAGGTCCGATGTCAAATTTCTATTTGATACCATCAATTTAGATTTTCAATTCAATTTCAAAAAATAGAGATTTTCAAATAAAACAAGTATAATAAAAAAAATTGACACCAATTTTAATATTTATTCTTTACTTTTCTCAAGAAGTTTTAGTCAATTAAACTTTGAAAATATATGTATCGGAAGAGTATAAAAGATAGTATCGAAGCTGAAAATAATTTTATAAGGATCATTGTACATTAAAAATTCTATAAATTTATTTCTAGGAGTAAGAAAAGTTTTCAATTCAATTCAACTCCAAGAATGTCAAGAATGTTCAGGTAAATCAAATTATAAAATCAGCATATGAATGATACCACTTTAAGCAAGTTTCAACATTTGAGAATAATTTGTTTGTCTGATACTACTTTAAATTAGTAGTACTTTAAATCAAGTAAATCAAATTGAATAAATACATGAAAGCATGAATTGAAAAGACTATAAGGCATTTGATTGAGAGTTTGAAATCAATTGAAATAAAGTACAAATTTGAGAGAATTATAAGATAAATGATTGAGAATTTGAGATTAATATCGATATTTTCAATACTAATTTACAGCAAATATCTCTCCTATTTTTAAAAGTGAATACCATAAAATCCATCACATGATATTTTTAAATTTATTCTCCCTCCTTTTTTTTTAAGTGAAGCACCGTTAATTGATATCACTTTAATATTTAACTAATACTAATTTGACTTTTAAGCATAGATTTTCAAATTTAATTGATATCAATTTTGTAACTGATTCATCTTAAATGAATTCTCCCCCTTACTTTTGCAAATAAAAATATTTTCGATTAAATAGTCTTTTAAGATCAAATTATTTTCTTTAGTATTTTCTTCCTCTATTGCACTTATTTTAAAGTAAGCATATTGAGTTTTAAATAATCAATCATCAATCAAACAATCAATCAAATCATGATACAGTGAAATTTCTTTTTATGAAAATTTTGCTTTCATTGATTTTAAAATGGAACGTTTACAATAGGATGTCTTCAACCATGACAACATCAAAATGATCAATTGATGTAAAGCATTTTTGAAATATTCATTGATCATTAAAAAATGATGACACAATCAAATCAATCAAAGTATGAATTGATAAGTCAAAAAATATATAAATGCTTAAATCAAAGATGAACAAATCAAGTAATATAAGTAATTTTTTTTTAAGTTAAAAAAAAAATTATTTCTTTCGGCACAACTCAACCAAAAATAGAATAAGATTTAGTTTAAGAAATATTTCTTTCTTATTTAGAAAGTACAATTTCAATACTATATTTTTTTTTTCAAAACTGTAAATTCAAAAAGAAATGCTTTTCAAATTTAGCTAAGGAATAGCTTTAAGCTTAAAATCCAAGATAAATAGATTCTTTCAAAATTAAAAATTTGGATATATTATCACAAAGAGATTTATTTAATTTATTTTTTTTAATAATAATTATTATTTTTTTAAGAAAATATTTTTTCAAAAAATATTACACATTGAGTTTAGAAAAGATATCAAATATTTATAATTTATCTTAAACATTATCATATTAAAATATGGCTGTGCAAACTTAGATTTGAGACAAAGCATTCTTTTCTTCCTTCATTTTTTTTTGTCAAAAGATGGAGTGCAAGGCGATAAAATCTGATACCAATTATTTTAGTTTTTTTTATCAAAAAAGATGAATCCATTAAGTTCAGATCAAATTGTTTTGATAAGTCATTTTGAATTGATACCAATAGACTATGAAAACAAATCATGGAGAGATTTACTATGTAAATTCAGATCTTTTTTTCTTAAGAAATATCACTCAATTTAGTTTAGAAAAAGTATAAAATTTTCTGAATTTATCTCAAAAAATATCATATAAGCTATGCAAAATCAGATTCGAGACAAAATATTCTTTTCTTTTTACCGAAAGAAGGCAAGAGAGTGCAAGGTAGAAAAAAAATCTGTTTGATACCAATTATAAAACTTTACTTAAGGATGAATTCTTTGATACCAATGCAAAACATGAATAAACAAGATCACATGAAAGCACAAGCATAAGTGAACCAATAAGTCAAGCAACAAATAAATGCCTATTAATAATTTTTCATGAGATTCAAAGATTATTTGTCAAGAATTTTTATTTGGAGTAAAATATTTTCAAGATTAAGCTTGATACCAATTAATTATTAAAAATCATGATAGGATCAAAATATGCAAAGTATGATTGAATAAAAAGTAAAATAGAAATAATTTTTCTAAAGCAAATCAAATAACTAGAATAATACGAGTGCATAAATATATCAAAATAATTTTACTTTTAATATTTCAATAATATTTTCTCTTATTCAGTTCAAATTTTTTTTTTGTTTTTCATAACAAATGCTAGAAAACTTGATTTTCTTAACTCTCCCCCTGTGTTGGAAAATTAACTTTTCTTAATTCTCCCCCTATTTCTTTCAAATCAGGCATATTTAATTAATTTAAACAAGCAATCATTTCTCCCCCTTTGTTTTGCAAGCAAAGCATATATTGAGTCAAATAAATAATATTAAACACATTGAATTTTCATAAAAAATAAAATTTTTATTGATTGGCCAATGGTGATTACAAAGATAAAATCATGAAAATATGCAAAATGTATGAGAGCTATATCCTATATAGATGCCAAAAATAGATTAAAAGGATCACTAAAGCTGTGGTAAGAAATCCTAGCATCTTAAGCAAGTATATATCAGGATAATCCTAAGATGTAGGTCTAGGCTAGGTAGAAGGAGAGTGTAGTCTAGTATCTCCAAATGACTGAGCCCAGTAGCGAACATCCTTCCTCACTGTAGTGAGTGCCTGAAACAATCTTCCTAACTCGTCTCTGACCAATGATAATGCCTCCATCTGATCTCATCTCATCTAGTGTGCCTTTGATATGTATCTTTAAAGCTCTGCACAGACTGACGCTATGATCTTATGGAGAGTCTCTCAATAAATACATCCTCATCCAGTCTATCAGGTAATCATGAGCTAGTATTCGGATGGTTGGTCTGTGAAAGTGAAGCTGTCTCTATTTATTCATGCTGCTCTGCTGGCTCCTTGTCCTGATATTTACTACAGTAGGCTCTGTTGTAGGAGTCTCATCATCATCATCTGCTATAGCATGAGAGCTGATATCCTCAATCATCATCTCAATCAAATACAAATCTTAAATATGTAGCTGCTTGAGATAATCTAAGGTGCTTCTACTGGTCTGTATATGTGTAGCGTGTGTCCAATGTTATCAACATTTATCTCAGTCTGCACATCTTTCACTTTGAAAACTAGACTTTCTTTTTCTTTGGGCAAAATACTTCTGAGGTGCCATTGGAGAACAAGGACTACAAGATTAGAATAGAAATAAAGAGAAAAGGTCTGATTTTAGTAGGAGAGGAGTTTAAAAGAAATTACGGCTCGAGAAAATTGATAATGGAATGATAGAGCCTTGAATATTTTCAAATAGGAGAACTAATCTCAAAAAAAAGATCGACTCCTGCTAAATCAAGAGTCAGCTCTTGAAGAGAGGTCGACTCTAATGAAACTGAGAGTCGGCTCCTCAAAGCAGAAAATAGTTCAAGTAGTTTTTTATTCAAAAAAATTTAATCAAATTGAATAAAAATCAACAAATAATCAAATCCATGATCAAGAAGGATATTCCAGTCAAATTGGAGGATGAAGAATTAATCAATCATGGGGGTAAGATTATCAAGTCAAGGAACTCATGTAAAAGAAAATCTAGATATAGGCTCTATGAGTTTTGGTTGAACTATGAAATTCCAAATTCTTAGGGATAAGCTAATATGCAATGTAATTCAACACATCAAACACTTGAGTTTTATGAATAGATAATTTATCTTCAAGCACTTAGATCATGCAAAGTTTTGAAAAATTTTAATATTTAAGTATCTTATGGGGGGAATGCCAAAAATCTGTTTTACATGTATGTCAGTAATTCAAAAACATTTACATCTAATTAAGCATCTTTTAATTTAAGTTTATTAATTGCAAAATTGATATAGGAAAGCTATTATATCATATTGAATTTCAAGATAATTTCAATTCATATCATAACATGATACTTAGAGGAGAGCATATTGATTTTTTAAAATCAAAGTATTCAAATCATCAAAATCAATCAATCATACTAATCTTACTAACATATGAAAAAAATTTCAAGCAAATAATCATAATATGAAATCATAAATGATAGATTATTAAAATTAATAGAATTAATTAAATAAATATTGATGGTATGATGTGAGAAGTTTAGATTTTACCAATATCATTACCCATCCAAGTCCATTCCCAAAGCATCCAACTACAAGTATTTTTTCATTTTATTCCATTGGATCCTTGGTATACCTACAAAATCATATACTAGTTTTTGGTACCCAAGTCATCTTGGGTTCATGAAGATTAGAGCTCATGGTTTCTTTTGAAACCCAAATCTTCTTCATATTTGAATTTTCAAATTTACTAGAAAAACATATATAGGATTTATGTCCTACTTTTCCACATTTAAAGCAAGTAATATTTGAAAACTTGTTGCTTGATGAGTTCACAAAGATGTTTTTCAGAAATTTTTGTTTCTTAAGAGGATGATAGCTTAGGCCAGCTTTATCATAAACGGCCTTTTAATTTTTAAGTATCATTTGAAGTTTATTTAAGCTAAGAGTGAACTTTTCTACCATAGGTTTTAACTTAGTAATTTCATTTCTTAGGTTCAGATTTTCTTGAGTTAAAATCAATTTCTCATTTGAAATTATCTCATTTTCTTTTGAGGAGGATTTTAAAATATCATTTTTCTTCTTAAGCTCAGCATTTACTTCAACTAACAAATTTTTAGATTTAATCAATTCTTCCTTTTCTTTAGTTAAAGAATTAATTTGTTTCAAGAAATCTTTCTTTTCTTTGGCCATATTTTTTATATTTTTTAATAGATCTTTTTCACTCAAAATTTTATTTTTCTCTTCAACCAAAGATAGATTAGATTTTTTAAGTTCTTTATTCTGTAGCCTTATCTTTTTATTTTCATCCATTAACTCATTAAAGGCTTCATATAATTCATTAAAAGTAAATTCAGAGGAGTGTTCATGATATATCTCATCATTTTGAGCTATGAGGCAATAACTTTCTATACATTCCTTCTCTTTCTCATTCTTCTCTTCTTTGCTTTACTCTCGCTTAATCAATGCTTTCTTTTTCTTTTGTTTCTTTTTTTGCTTCTTCTTTTCATCTTCATGCACCATAAGGCATGAGTTGAGGTGAGTTCCATTTTCTTCTTGGGAGCTTGATGTTTTTCTTTGATTTGCTCCCTCAAAAGTAGTTTTTAATTTCTTCCATATTTGATTTGCTGAATTACATAAAAATATTGCATTAAAAATATTTATGTCTAATGAACAATAAAATAAATTCATTGCTTTAGCATTCATTTGAATCATTTCTTTATCATGAATTGATGCATTGGGTGTGTGTAGGCCATTGATTATAATTTTTCACAAATTATAGTCACGTGTTTGAATGAATACTTTGATCTTAGATTTTCAATAAGTATAATTTGAGCCATCAAACAATGGGGGTTTATCTATAAAATGTCCATTAAAAAAAGATTCCATTTTGAGTTGCTAAGATCTTTGGCTCTTGACGGTTAAATCAACAACTAATAACAGAGCACCTGCTCTGATACCACTTGTTGCCTAGATATGCAACCCAAGAGAGGGGATGAATTAGGTTTTTAAAATTTTAAAGCTAATTTAGAACCATAAAGATTATGTAATGTTATGCAAGTTGTATGTGGTGGGTGATTTAAGTGAGATGAAAAGATAAATAGTAAGAGAGTAAGTATTTAAGAAAATAAAGATGGAGAGAGAGCAAACACACCACAAACAAGCAAGATTTATAGTGGTTCGATGCCAACCTTACACCTACATCCACTCTCTAAGCTCCTACTTAAAAATTTAAATCCACTAACCGTATTCAAACTGAATACACCATTAAAAACCTCCAACCCTAGCTATCCCAAGCTAGCACGCTTGTTTTTCGGGTACAAGCCAACCCTACACACTCTGATTCAAGGTTCGGAGAGACCTTCCCAAGTTTTAGAACCCCCAAAACTTAAAATAATATGAAAACAGAGTATAAGAGTTAATGACAATGAAATACAAAGTTAGCCCCTTTAATGAGTAAATAAAACGTTAAAAACACTTTACACAATTAAGAAAGAAGCTTTTCTGATTTTCCTCAAAATTGTTGAAGGCTTGAATGAGCTTTTAAGGGGTTGGTGAACTTGAAACGAAAGCTTCTTTGCTTGAAGAGGACTTTTTGCTTAGGACTGAAATGAATTCTTGAATCTCTTATATTTTTTTCTCCTTTAAGAGCCTTTATATCTTCAATAGATGCTAGAGAAAAATCTCCAATAGATCACAAATCTTCTGCTCTTGCTCTTGAGGCTTTCGAAACAGATTTTCTTCAACTTTATAAAATTTATGATTTTGTCCCTCGTTATCTTTCTTCCTGATTTTCTTCTAAATTATGCATCCAAAATTTATAAAACTACCTCCAATAGATCAGAAATCTTCTAGGCTTGTTGTCGAGGCTTTCGAAACATATTTTCTCCAACTTTATAAAATTTATGATTTTGCCACTGAAATACAATAAATTTTTTTCCAAGCCAAAATCATTAGTATCTTGCTCAAATATTTTGTAATCATTAAAATCAATTCCTCTGCTGAAAGGAAGAGATGAAAGACAACAAGAATGGTTCCAAGAGTTATGATGTCAGTGTTGCATTATTCTCCAACCCTAATAGCATGAATATAAAGCCGATCTTCAAAATATAGAAAAGAAAGATGGAGGAAGCAGAAGAATTTAAGAGATGGGAGGAAGGAAAATCTGAAAGGTAAGGCCGCAGAATTTTAAGTCCATGTTTAGTCCTTTCCTCAGGCAAAATTATAATGTTGTAACAAAAAATTCCATGCTAGTAACAATGACTGCTTCTAGGCCTTCCTCTGCAACATAATGAAGAATCATTTGCAGTCAAGAAAAATTATCAAATTTGTCATGTAAAAAAAAGATTGCTTTCTGGTTAAATAAGAAACAATTGAAAAGTTAGTCACTAGGTTAATTTGCCATACCTAATATAAATGTCAAAACTTCAAGTGAAAAAAGGTACACTAGAAAGTCAGTAAAAGTTCTAACCTTGGGATCTCAATAGGACTCAAGTCCAAATTGCTTGGGTATTGGATCTGCATCAACAAAAAGGAAGGTCGATTGTGTTTTTCCATGATTGTGATACAAGTATTTAATGAATTAAGGTATCCCCCTCTGTCAATACTTGGTGGCTTCCAATGTCCATGAAGCCCATTTGGACCCAAAATGGAGTGTCTTGATAGAGTCTCCTCCTTCAGGTGTGGGATATTAAGAGAGCTACAAAAGAATGTCAAGCAAGATGAGTGAAGCATTTCAGTCGGAAAAAGGAAAAAGAAAAAGGGAAGAAGAGTGAAGCACCAAGAAGGAACATGTCCAGTGATTATGCTCTTTCAAAGCATGTTCTACAAAGTGCCCAAGTTTTGAAACCCAATGGCAAATGCCACTATTTCATGCTCACAGAAAAATACATAACGGTTCCTCTGATTGAAATTAGCAAAAAAATAACAGCTTACTGGTTTCATAATGGACAAATGGGCATGACTTCTTTCATAATTATGGAGCATATTCTGATTATCAAATATATTTGTTCCCATGCACAAATCTTTTTTCTCTTTAACATGATTCCAAGTATAAAATGTGATATATTGAAATCTTTAGTCAGTGTATAAGCTACACTTATTTAAAAGGGATCCTTCTTATATCAGTGTATCAAACGAAGTAATTTACATCAAAAATACTGACATTAGGCGCATGTGATGCACATCTTTGTTGGAGCAACAGATGACTTCATAAAATTCACAGCAGACGGGTCCATCACAATATAGTATCCATATACTCCTATATCAAGTTAAATGGAAGTAATTATGCTGCTCAAATTAAAATCAGCATTTCTTTAGAAACAACAACATCATGAAGTGGACGATAATGGAAGGTAGACACTAACTCAAACTAATGGATATGTGAGCTGAATCTGTTGCATTAAAGTCCAGTGCGTAAGAAGCTATTTGCAATCAGTACCATCAATGTAGCATAAGAAAAGAAAATGTTGGCCTACAGGTACCATGATTTCACCAGATAGGTGATAGGTTTAAGATAAAGGAAACTAAGCATTGCAGTAATCAAATTATCACGATTCGAGAAAGCAATTTTCCAAGCTTTTGAAAATGTCCAGACTAAATTTGACTTGTAGTTATGCTAAACCTACTGACATAACTAACATTCATAGTCAAATTACCCAATTCCTAACAATTTCTGAAATTGCTCTTCTCCAGACTTTGCTAGATGTAATCTGTCACCCTGGATGACTGGATTCCGAGAGGCGCCATCTTGGTCCACAAATTTGTGTACCTGCAATGTGGAACATATCTAGATACATGTTATTTTATTTGCCCTGTTCTTCTGATCCTATACTTTTGGGGGCATTATGATAATTGGTTATGCATAAGTTCATCAAGAATCCCCAAAAAGAATACTGGCCATGGGGTTTAGTGATGAGAAATGGGTGGAGATGATACTCGACATATCAGTGGCATTGCACAAGCAAATGTGGTGGTGACAGCTGGAGCTGGAAGAGATGCAAGCATACAAACATGCATGCACATGTGAGTGAGTGAGAGAGAGAGAGAGGTGCAAAACTAAGAAACTGTAAATGCAGCAGTGCAGGAGCTCAACAAGGTACAAGTTGGAGAGTGGAGGTGCAAGCTGGACAGGACACGCATGCATGGGTGCATAAAAGAGAGATGGAGCAAAAGAGAGAGGTGCAAAAGAAAGAAAATGCAAATGCAGCAGTTGCAAGAGCTCAAGATACAAGTTGGAGAGAGGAAGGTTGGGGAGGGCAAAGAGAAAGAAGGGACAGTTCTTTCTCAAGTGAAGCAACAGTGTGACAGCTAGTGAATAACTAATGATAGTAGCAACAGGGGCAGGACAAGATAGGAATGAAGGGAATAGATGGAGTTTTGTCTGCTAAAGGTACAGGAAAGTGGGAAGAATTTTTTTTTTTTCTAGAAAAAATGATACTCCTAGCATGCTTGAGAATCACTTTGTTAAGATTGTGCACCAGTCACAACCACCATTGACCAGTTCAACTTATCAAATCTGAACCATCCACTTGAAAAGATGGATGATTCAGAAATCTTTAAGCACACCACAACACTTCCCTATTTGTATAGGTACGTAATATATGCAGTTATGTACTATAAGAGCATCACCAGAAACTGCGTGAGAGTAATCTTGTGTCAATTGTAGATATGATTTGAACAATTATATAGTGGTGTCAAAGTGAAACAGTACCATTATCAGTATCATAATGAGAAACAGTTGTACTTGACTGGATATGTTATTTGTTAGTGTCTGTTTTCTGACCCGTGCCTGCTTTAATGAGTTACCAACAAAACCATTTTGCTAAGTCTGGTTCCAGTCATTTAATTGAGTCCTAATCTTCCTATTCAGTTCTTGGACCCGTCGTTGCACATCTGGCTTCACTGCCTCCAGCTCATTCAGGGCACTTAATAATTTCTGTAAAGAGGATATCACAAGTCAAATAGGACTTCCATCAAAGAATATTTTATACTATACAAAAAGGTAGTTTTTCCATATAAGTAGGACATGATGAGTAAAAAAATACAGTGCGATCATGATTTATGAGGAAGATGACATAAGCACACAACAGGAAAAGTAAATGTCCACAGCAGGACAAATTGGAAACTTCAAACAAGCATGAACAATGAACAAAATGGTATACCTTTTTAAAATTAAGTCTTTCACTTTGTAGAGACACTGGATAGTCTCGATGGTATGGTATAGTCTCAGTGATCAAACTGCAGTAGATATAAGTCAACCATCCAATGATAATTAAAATTAAAATTAATAATCAACCATAACATGATAGCATCAGGAAAAGTGATTGGAGAAAATTTTATGTGGTTCCTGATTCCAAAACCAGAAAACAGGTGATGAGCCAGCTATATTCAAAATGTTCATGTAACATTCTATTCCAAATGATATACTGACCTTGAAAACCGCAAAAGCATAACATACAGATCAATAATATTTTTCTCCTCCCAATAGATATTAGCCTGGAGTGAGTAAACAATTTCAGAGATCAAAGATCGCTTAGGTGGGAAAATAACTGAAGCCCTTTACATAATAAGTCAAATTAACTATAGTATCATATCAGATACATCAACAGGAGGGCACCTACACAAAACATAGAATAAGAACAATTCATGAAAGACAAAAAAGAAGGCAAGCAAAAGTACCTAACAGCCCAGAATCATGTAGAACATTTTGGATGAAGTTCTTCAATTATGTATTTTAACCAAGGAAAAGTGTAGGTTAGCCTACATATGAAGCAACTAGATTATGTCATTATCACTCCGATAAGCTATAGTCAGAACTTAAAATCATGATGCAAGGCATTTCAACATGTTATGATTCTTTCCTGCTATGAATTAATGATCTCAAAACATGCAGGTAAACAGACAGAATATAGAAAAAGGCAAAAGATTGACCACCCACTCTGGAAGCATTATCCGATTAAGAAACAAAAGTCAAGAAAAGAGTAAAGATAACTTTTAAACAGAATAGATGCTTCTTATATAACTAAGGAAAGGGTCAGCTTTTTCGAGGGGAAGGGGAGTGCACAGCACAATTTTGTGCAAGTTTAAGAATTAAACAAATGAAACAAAAACAATTCATTTAAAACCTGATAAACCAAGCTTCAGCCTCCAAGAAGATAGATGTAGGCAACTTCCTGGACAATAAGCTAGATCAACTAATTGGGCCTACAAGTATAGCTGGCCAGGGCTATGATGGTATGTGTACAGTGCCATACCGCATAGGCATGTGGCATGCGACGATATAAAAGATCCCCAATCTGAAAAAGGATTTGCAACTAGCATCTGTATTTGTGTGACTTTTTATTGGCATTTATAAGAACATTTTAATTTATTTATACTAGCATAGAGACATGCTCCAGAAAATAAAAATTTATATATTTTCTACTACCTAGCATCATACACCATATTGTCTTGATTCTTGTTTAATTTGTGTATAGTTTAAAGCAAATATCAAACTAACTAAAATTTCAAAAATATTTTTTTTTATATATTTGTCATTTTGGAAGGCTTGAATTGTGGTAGAAGCACTACTCATACTGTATCCTTAAGCTTTATGCACTCCCCAACTATTCTGATGGACAGGGAAAATCACCAATGACAAAAATATCGTAAAACGCACTAAATAGGTCAAGCATGGAGGAAGGCTACAATAGTGAAAGTAAGATTGTGCATACCTGTCAAGTATCTACTGGTCATAGGGCTTTAACATTTTCTCAACACCAGTCATATATGTGCTGTGATCTTAAACCTGGCTTATCAAATACATAGGGCAATGAACCACATTTAAAATATATACCATACTAAAAAGAATGACAGTTTTGCATTTAGAGAATACTCTGCTCTGATTCCACCTGTCATGTTTTCTACTGAAAATGCCTTTCCACCATTCTTTCTATTTAAAGATAAATCCATTTTGTTTCAAAATAAAGGGGAAAAATAATATGCTCCACTTGCTTCTTAATCTGTGCTGACTCTCCACCCACCTCTCCTGTCTCACTTCCACAAGACCAGTGAGGAAAAGAAAAATCCAGCTCCTAAGAAAAGAAAAGAAAAATAATAAGAATCTAATAAGGGAAACAACTAATACCCTCCACCCACCTTTCACTCTGTGCCAACTCTTCATCTGCATCTTCTCCCTCACTTCCAATAATGTAGGGAAAAAAAGAAAATGAAATCCTGAGTTTTGAAAAAGGGAAGAAAAACTAATTGGATTCTAATATGAAAAAAAGAGGAAAAAAATGCTCCACTCACTTCTCCATCCACACTTACTCTCCACTTGCCTCCTGGCTTTCAAAAAAAAGGGAAGAGAAACAATTGACGAGATGTCAATATTTTCTTCTGTAAATTCTGACCAACACCAAATTTCTGGCACCCTCTCTTCCTCTCTGATCCAACCATCTCCCAAAAAATAACAAAACAAAATCTAAGTCAATCCTAATCCATATTTTCGGGGAGATAGAACAAGAACAAAAATATAAAGGAAAAATAAGAAAAAATACAATAAAAATCCCATTTTGGTCTTCCAAGCCAACAAAAAATTTATGGCTTTGTCTCTTCCCTTATAATCTTAACAACAGTTCTCAAAAAATGAGGGAGGGGACTAATTGAAGATCAATCAGTGTTTAAATTATTCCATCTCAATAAGGTAATATTTTTTATCTAATCCTGAAGCCTCTTAGCATAATAATACATTTCACATAGTAATATTTTTATTTAAATTTTTATATGTAATATAATTTAAGATTTTATATTGTATTTTCAGATGTGAATTACACATCCCTATTTACTAGTAACTTTGAAATGTCTCAAATTAAAACCTTATCAATGTAGAGAAGTTCCCTCTACATATGACTATTCATCACCAATGGAACTCATCTCCAATTGAATAAGCTAGAGATTCTCCCCACTAGCTCTAAGCCGTAAGGCTATGTTTGGCTGCAGAATGAGTTTTGTGAGAATAAGGAAAAGTCATATGAGTACTTTGCAAGGGATGGACTGATTTCGTGGGATAAGAATTTGTTGGTGTTTGGTTGGAGGAATAAGTGGGAGAGGATAAGGGCAGGGAACAGAGTACAACTAACGAGCATCCAATTTCACAACGATCTAAACTTTATCATACAGACAAAATTGCACTCCCACTTCGTGTATTTAGAAAGCAGATATGGGCAAAATAGCAATTAGGCAGAATAAGTTTTCACCGAATTCTATGAAATAAGCCTACCCAAGCATAGGGCTAATATAGGCTTACGATATAAGTGGGCCGGGTATCTGATGGCATGGTGACAGTGTAAGGCTATTCTGCTGGCCTCAAATACTCTTTGGCAGATACGTGGAGCAAGTGAGGGATATCCCCCACTTTTTCTGCAACCAAACAATGTCTAAAGGAATTAGAGGACCATGGCGCATGGTGCCTCTTGTGGCTTAGTTTCTTTGAATACTACCACCTGTGATAATTCTGGGCGAGGAAGAAAATAGATCTTGTCAAATAAAACCTTCAAAGATACTCGATATAGAACATCATTGTTGCATATCAGTGTTTCCCATTAATATCAAAGTCATCAAAACCTCAAACCATTAAGAAGCTACAAAAATAGAAAAAAGTGTTGATTTCTACCAAATAAAGATGAAATTGTTTGGGATGGTAACCAACGAGTTTATAAGTGGAAAGCAAAGTGCTTGGCTGTATTATTGTATCAACATTGATCAAAGCAATAAAGACCACTACAGGCCAATCTGCAGCAATGCAGACCTTTGACAATGTAGTGGTAACTGGTAAGTGTTATGCTCTTCGACACAACATCACTATTTCTTTTCCCAAAATAACTGATTGTAAGTAACTCAACATTGCTAAGTGCCTGCTATCAACTAAAACTACCTGTTTGACAATATACCATAAAGAATTGAATGGTAGAAATAAATGATGTTTACATCCATGGCTCCTAAGCTACTCTGAAGTTTTGGTCGACAATTGCCCCTACGGTAGTAGATCTGCTTCCTTGGATACTGGAGTACTAAAGCCTAAATCAGCAAAAGTGATATCTTTAGCTTCTTTGGAAGGGCAATTTTCATTTCAAGAGTTTTTGGAAAGGAAATAACTTAATGCTCGAACCTGATAAATTAAAATTAGACTTAGCCCTATAAGATAGAAAAACAGGGGAAGAGCATCATCTTTACCCAGAAAAGAAACTTATTTGATACCTTTAAAATCAAAAGAATCTTTTTCAGAAGTTTTCATTGGTTAAGATAGCAATTTTCTGACCTCATCCAGGAAAATGCTGGACAAACCTGATGTTCTTTTTGTGGTATTCAATATCTCCATAAAGCTTCAATTCACGCATTCATAATTTGTTACAAGTGATTGCAACAACATTGCTCAATAACTGTTAAATGCAACTGTAGGTTTCCAACATGTGCACAATGGATGGATCAAGTTCCTGTGATATCAAATCACTGCAAACCTAAGATGATCTTTCAAGTTCAGTAATGTAAATATGATCTGATTATATCAAATAAAGAAAATCATAGCAAGAAGGTGATGAAGAAACAAATCCAATTCCTAGTGCTCTCGAAGATGAGTTTAGAAGGATGGTGATGAGTACATGTCGATGAAAAAAACACATGTTGATCACCACGCAAGTGAAGGAGAACCTTTTTATGTTGCTCCCTTGTTAAGATTAATTGTGCTGTATTTGCATTCGCACCATATAACCATAAAGCTTAATAGCATGAGTTTGCAACTTTGCCAACTTAAGATGAAATAAAACACAGATTTTGTTAAATCTCCCTACTGATTTCAGAACCTCTAGTGAGCCAGATTCCGGTGCTAGTTAAATATCGGACTTTCCCAAATATGCTGTGTAATCGTGAACCTTGAGAAAATTGTTACAGCTCCAATAAACATCATAAAATCTTCCCAAGCATGAATCCAAAAATTATGACATATAAATAAGTAGACTATAATATTTTCGAGAACAAGGCTTTCCACTCTGTCCATGATGCACCTAAGGTCACACAAGACTGATAAAAGTGCTAAATTATGATAGTTGCACGGAACCTATCTGCCTGGAGTGAAGTTTCCGAATGTCATCTCAGAAGACAATTTCTAATTGAATGGAAAATTTAATGCCATCAGATGCGCTATATGTTTGGAGTGAAGCTTCCTATATCTTCTTGATGCTTGTTGTCCAGTTCAATTCAATAAAAACATGAACAATTTTGTATTTGCCTGTTTCTGCTACTTGAAAAATAAAGGATTTTCAATGAGCGAAAAAGAGATTCCCAATGAACTCCGATCAAGTTGTTAGATTTTCCAATTCCAAGAAAAAGATATGGTAAATCTTTCCATTGGTAAACTCGTCTGTTTCTTCCACTTGAAAGCACAACTTTGAATGCCATTCATATAACTGTCTCAATCATTCCATCCTTTTCTTTTAGTCCAAAAGCTTTGGTGATGGTAAGCCAATATAAATTCGCCAACTAAAACTAATCAGCAAGGCCCCACCTCCAACCACATTCAAGAAAACAATATCCCAATGACCAAAGAAACAATTTTAAAATCTCCGCTAAACATGAGCAAATCCTCATAAGAGTTTTTTTTCCCGAATCATCTTCTTTAGCACTGTTGAGAGATATTGAACCACCGCCCAACTCGCCAACCTGTCCATCGGTCAGCAACCAACTGACCATCGAACGACGACCATCATCTGCCGATTGATGATCGATGACAAAGAGAGCTGGTTGACCGATGGAAAGTCTTCCAACCGACTGACCAATGATCGGCCAATCTCCAAATAAGCCGGCTGACCGAGGAACCGACCGACCGAAGATCGATCGGCCCCAGATATACCGACCGACTGACAATCGGTCAGCTCCAGATTAACCGATCGACCGTCGGGTGTTCTACAAACAACTCGTCCGACTTTTGATCGGCCCTATAAAACTATCCCCGAGAAGAGCGGGCAACAACAATCAGTGGGTGATTCTAACCACCTCCCCACGATCGTATTACGTTGAAAAAAGAGGGACCCACGTGCCAAGTTGTTATCACTCCGACACCTATAAAAGGGAGGTAAACTAGCTAGTTTAAGGGAGGAAAAAAGACACTCTTGAGAGCAAATTTAATTCTTCTTTGCACATTCCTGTTCGACCAATCCATCCCTCTAACTTAAGCATCAGAGGATCCCCACCAGAGCCAACTCCGGTCGGTGCGGATTTCTTTCTTGCAAGATTTTCGGCATTCGTTCATAGGTGCAGGTGGATTGGCCGCAATAGATTGGCACGCCAAGTAGGGGATAGATATCGAAGATCGAAAGCAACTGATAAATTTATGTCATACATTGCGATGGCAAAAACGTGCGCTCACAACTCGCTCAGCTCCGCTGGTTAGTCAACCCGGCGAGAAGCACTCCCTCTCCCACCGATGTCAGTGGCAAAACCGAGTTCTTCGCATCTGACTGTCACGGTGGATGCACAAGCCCAACAATTAGCTGCATTGACGCGGTAGGTCCGGATGTTGACGGAAGCTATACACAACCTCCAACAACAGCCGCACGTGGCGGCTGAAGGACCAGCAACACAGGCGATGCCATCCAGACACAGCCGCCGCATATCGAGGCGCTCTACCTCTCCTTTACCGGAGCGACCATCTCGACATTCTCATCCAGCAGAAACTCCATCCCCCCGTCGTTCATGAGGGACCACCTGACGATCTCGACGCTTCATTTTACCACCTTCTCGTCGAAGTCAGCACAAGAGGAAGGCCCCTCAGGGTTCAACCACTTCCTCCTCTACTAGTTCTTCAGGAGGATCAACCCCAGGGACACCTTGCCAGCATCGACTTGATACCTACGAGCAAAAGCTCAAGGAAATTGACCAGCGACTGGTCCGGATCCAGGAGGACGCTAAAGGAGGGTCCTCTGATGGACTCCACATCCAGACAACTCCTTTCTCCTCGTGCATCCTGAACAAACCAATTCTATCACGGTCCAAGATGCCGCAAGTGGAGCCATATGATGGCTCCATCGACCCAATCGATCATCTTCAAAGCTATAAAGCTTTGATGATGATCCAAGGGGTGAGTGAAGCCCTCATGTGCATCGACTTTTCGGCCATCCTTCGGAAAGCTGCTCGAGCCTGGTATTCTGGGCTCCGGCCGAGGAGCATTGATTTTTTTGAGCAGCTTGAAGACTCCTTCGTGGCTCACTTCAGCACTAGCAGGAGGATGCCATAAACCTCCGACACCCTCTTCTCGATCAAGCAAGGAGAGGGAAAAATCCTTCGGGCCTTCGTGGCACATTTTAACACCACCACACTCGAGGTCCGAAACCTCAATGAAGATGTGGCCATTTCGGCCATGAAGTAAAATCTACGAGATTTCCGGTTCACCTATTCGCTGGACAAGAACTACCCCCAGATCTATGCAAAACTCTTAATCAAATGAAAAAGGTCAGAAGAAAAAAAAACAGGAGAAGAACGACGTTTCTGCTGGACCAAACCAGCCTACACCAAATAGAAAAATGGTCTTCTCCCGACTAAATCCAGTATCGACTAATATAAAAAGTTGGTACGACATCACTTCCCTTACCACTCCACGTGCCCAAATCTCAAATTACCTTCGCCGAACCCTGTCGATGAAGAATCGAGGAAAGAATAAGAGAAAGTACTGCCGGTTCCATCGCGACTATGGCCACGACACCGAACAATGCTTCCAGTTAAAAGATGAGATCGAGGCTCTCATCCGACGGGGATTTCTAGCCAAATATCGGCTTGATCACTCGACTCAGTCTCATGCCGATCAACCATTTGCTCTGAAGGAAGTTCATCAGAACCGACCAACGGCTGGAGTGATCAACATGATCTCCAAGTAGCCAACAACTGGGGAGGCAACATTCGAAGAGAGATCGACCAAGAAGCGACGATCTGACGAATCTATTTTCTTTTCGAATGATGATGTCAAGAGGATTCAAATTCCTCATGATGATGCTGTTGTCGTCTTGACGACGATAGCCAATTACGATGTAAAAAGAATCCTTATTGATAATGAAAGTTCGACTAATATTTTATTTTACTCTGCATTCTTCCGAATGAAACTTTCGACAGAACGCCTCTGAAAAGTTCCTATCCCTTTGGTTGGATTTATGGGAGATGCCATCGACGTTGAGGGAGAGATAGATCTTCCATTGACTGCAGGGATAGAACCTCGGCAAAGCACCATCGTCTTGACTTTCATGATCGTTAGAGTCCCGTCGGCATATAACACCATACTCGGAAGACCGAGGCTCAACGCTCTTAAGGCGATAGTATCAACATATCATTTATTAATCCGATTTCCAACTAAGATCGGAGTCGGAGAGATGCGAGGTGACCAATAAATTACCCGACGATGCCTCGCAATCACTACAAAGGAAAATAAATCAGAAGATTCTTCATCGCTGAAAAGCCTTGATTAGCGGGAAGATGAAAACTGGGGTGAGCCAGCTGAATAGTTGGTCTCCATCCCATTGCTGAAAGATGACCCAACCAAACTATTCAAATTGGATCGCGCCTTCAGGCGATAGAGCGTGAACAACTAGTTCGGTTGCTAAGAGTTAATGCCGATGTATTCGTTTGGTCGGCGACTGATATGCCTGACATACCTCTGGAAGTAATCATTCACCAACTAAATATCAATCCAAGCCTCAAGCTAGTGAGACAAAAGAAGTGATCGTTCGCTCCTGAGCGATAGAAGATAATCGATGAAGAAGTCGACAAGCTCCTCGCGGCAGGCTTCACCAGGGAGGCCCATTATTCTGATTGGCTTGCGAACGTTGTCATGGTAAAAAAAGCCAACGAGAAATGGCACATCTGTATTGATTATACCAACCTGAATGAAGCATGCCCGAAGGATAGTTTTCCTCTTCCGAAGATAGATCAACTTGTCGATGCGACTTCGGAACATCGACTCCTAAGCTTTATGGACATTTTTGCAGACTACAACCAGATCCGGATAGCACCCGAGGATGAAGAACATACCGCCTTTGTCACTGACAAAGAGATTTACTGTTATAAAGTCATGTCATTCGGATTCAAAAATACGGGAGCGACCTACCAACGGTTGATGAATAAGATCTTCAAGCCGCAAATTGGGTGAAACATGAAAGTATATGTCGACGATATGCTAGTAAAAAGCACGCAAAGTCAGGACCATGTTCGGAATATAGAAGAGGCTTTTGACATACTACGATGACACCAGATGAAGCTTAATCCAACTAAATGTGCCTTTGGAGTAACGGTCGGAAAGTTCCTCGATTTTCTTATTTTACATCAAGAAATCAAGGTAAATCCCAAAAAAATAAAAGCAATTGTAAATATGAAGCATCCAACCTCGAAGAAAGAGGTACAACAGCTCAACGAAAGAATCGCCGTCCTTAGCCAGTTCATCTCCAAGTCCGCCGAAAGGTGTCTACCATTCTTTAAAACTCTACGGCAGATCAGACTTCTTATGGACTAATGAATGCCGGTGATCCTTCGAAGAGCTAAAGAAATACCTGATGACTCCTTCATTACTCATAAAATCGATGGAAGGAGAACCTTTATATTTATACCCCACATCAGACGAAGCTATTAGTTCAATTCTAATCAGAGAAGATGAGAGTCGAGTACAACACCTTATTTACCATGCAAGTAAGGTGCTTCATAATGCCGAAATCCGACATTCAAAGACAGAAAAAATGATTTATGCCTTGATTATTTCGACACAACGGCTTCGGCCCTACTTCCAAGCCCATACAGTTCATGTCTTAACCGATCAACCTCTGAAGTCGATCCTGCATCGATCAGATACCTCAGGCAGGATGGCAAAATGGGCGATAAAGTTTAGTGAATTCGACATTCAATATCGCCCTCGTCCATCGATGAAAGCCCAAGTTCTGACCGATTTCATTGCCGAATGTACCGTCTCGGATATTAAGTCCGAGCAAGGGGAAACAATGTATAAGTCGACAGAAAATATCCCTGAAATCGATCATAAGTTGGCTTTAGTGTTACACGTCGACGGAGCGTCGAATGCTCTTGGGAGCGGTGCAGCGCTCATCTTGGCAAATGCCGATGGAATAGTTGTCGAGTATGCCCTCCGATTTAACTTTAAGGCTTCGAACAATCAAGCTGAGTACGAAGCTCTTCTAACCGGCTTGAAAATCATCAAGAAGCTCGATGTCGGAGAACTGAAAACATTCACTGACTCTCAACTCATTGCGGAACAAGTTAAAAGTGACTTCGAAGCTCGCAATCCGACAATGCAGAAGTATTTGGAAAAGACCAAAGATCAAGCTTCTACTTTCAAATACTTCGACATCACGCACATCCCTAGAGTAGAGAATGCTCGGACCGATATACTCTCCCGACTCGCCGTCACCGCTCCTAACGAACTTGGCCAAACTTACATCGAATATCTTGATGTACCAAGTATCGAAAGGATGGAAGAAATATTGCAGATCGACGACGAGCCGAGTTGGATGGATCCAATTATTAGGTACCTGATCGAAGGAATCTTATCCGACGATCCATCTGAAGCAAAGCGTTTAAGATGGATGGCCTCACAATATGTTATGATGGACGGACGACTCTACAAGCGGTCTTTCTCCCTTCCGCTATTAAAATGCCTAGGACCTATTGATGCCGACTATGTACTCCGGGAAGTCCACGAGGGGATCTATGGGAACCACTTGTGGGGCAAGTTCCTCGCCTACAAGATCCTCCGGCAAGGATATTATTGGCCAACAATGCAGAAGGATGCGGTCGGATTCGTCCGAAGATGCGAGCCATTCTAAAGATACGCCAATATCCAATGGCAGCCGACGACGTAACTGACATCGATCATAGCACCATGGTCGTTTGCACAATAGGAAATTGATATACTTGGTCTTTTCTCCCGGCATCCGGACAAAGAAAATTTTTGGTCGTCGCCATCGATTACTTCATAAAATGGGTGGAAGCTGAACCTTTAGCACAAATTACAAAAAATAAAATGGAGGATTTCGTTCAAAAATCTATCATCTATAGATTCGAACTCCCGCATGCAATCATAACCGATAATGGCCGACAGTTTGACAATCAAAGTTTCAAAGACTTCTGCGCGACGTACCACATCGCACACAAGATGACGTCCGTCAGTCATCCACAATCGAATGGAGAAGCGGAAGTTACGAATCAGACGATCCTCCATAGTTTGAAAACCTGGCTCAACGAGGCCAAAGGTCTCTAGGTGGAAGAGCTACCTTCGATACTATGGACTTACCGAACCACTCCCCGAGTTTCGACAGGTGAATCTTCCTTTAACCTATCTTACGGGACGGAGGTAGTGATACCCATTGAAGTCGGACTATCATCAATGAGAATGGAAAAGTATGACGAACCAAGTAATTCGGATCATCGAAGGGCTGACCTAAATATGTTATCTGAAGTTCGGCAACAAGCGTAACTCAGAATGGCTGCTTACCAACAATAAGTTGCAAGATACTACAATAGAAGGGTTAAACCAAAAGAGATCCGCCCGGGAGACTTGGTCTTATGGAAAGCCGAAGTATCCAAACCACTAGACCAAGAAAAACTCTCCCCAAACTAGGAAGGACCTTACCAAGTGACGGAAATCCTTCGACCTAGAGCATATCGACTCGAAACAATCGATGGAGTTGAAGTCCCCCGAACGTGGAATGCTGACAATCTTGAAGTGTACTATTAATGAAATCGACTCCATGTACTTTAGACAAATGCAAAAGATAATATTTTGTGAAGTCTTCTGTAAAAATGTCTCCTCCATACATGACAATCGGTTAACTGACATATTAGTCGGTCAGAAACCGGACAAATCGACCAGTGGAAGAGAATCCAACCGATTAACTATCGATTAAGTATTCTAACCGACAAACGGTCAGCATGTTTCGCTCGATGGAATCCAACAATTGATGAACGAAGAATGATCGGTAATCGGCGTTTCAACCACCTTTGGTCGATACTCCGAATCGTCGGTGTGATCGGTTTTCTACAACAGAACTGCTGACTGGTCGACTAGCAGATGATGCATAACCTCCTTACAAGTGACGAAGGAAGAAAAGCATCGAACTTTGGTTGTGGACTAGTTGGTTTGCCCTGGCTAGTGACAAACACAACCTTCGCCGATTGGGCCATGGCCGAATCGAAGGACGTTTGGCTTGCACCCAATCGTCATACAATTTTAAAAATCGATTAAGTGTTAGACGGTAAAAAACTGACTAAAGGCCGATTGGAAACCGACCCAGGGTTGGCTTGTCTCTGACCTAGAAATGCCTTAACAAACAACAAGTGTTGGCAAAAATTCTGATTTAAAGTCAGTTTGAAAGCTAGCCTAAAGTTAGTTAAATGAAACCGACCGATGGATGGACAATAACCAATCAACCAAAATATTTGCAGTCATGGTGTAAAGCAAAGTCACACAACAGGAAACAAGTGAAAGTAAAATCTTTCATTACTGAAGAAAAGGTTTACAAGTGGACCTTTAGACCTTACAAAATTCAAACTACAAGTTTCAAAAGATAGATAACAGTATAAAATCTATTCGACGACCGGCTGCTCCGAGGGTTGATCGGGAATGACTTTAGCTTCGATCGGCGGTGTAACGTCCATCGGCGAAATGACTTCAATCGGAGCAGCTCCCTCATTCTCCAATGGGACTTCAGCAGCCAACTAGGAAGCCAAACCCATCAACATGAAGGGACCCGATGTATCTTCGGTTGAAGCCGTGGGAACTGCAGGAATAGCCGGCTTAGTTGAAGCAAGAATGGTGACGAGAGCACCATCGTCCATCGGGTATGCAGGGGATCCATCGCCTCCTCCCTCTTCCTCTTCTTCAATACCAGGAATGACGATGCTACTGAGATCAAGGTCAGGAAAGAGCTGTTGGACAGCATCCCGACCATCGCCAAAGTCGATCCAATAGGAAGCTTCACTTCCCTATAAGATTAGGGTCTTCAGGTCGGACGAGGCCTTGAATTTCTTGATGCCCAACTCTTTCGCTCGACTGAGATCCTCCCGCAAAGCCTGGATCTCCGCCTTGGCCGAAGATGCCTCCCCTTCAGCAGACTGCAATTTCTGATGACAATCCTCCGCCTCCTTGGCCCAATTGTTACAGTCCTTCTTCATCTTGATCACCGTACGCTTCTTTTTTTTAGCACGACTTTTCTAGGCCTTCACCTCCACTTGAGCCAACTTAAGGTCAGATTGAACCGACCCAAGTTCGGCTCTTACCAACCCAAGTTCGGCTCTGAGGTGGGAGACTTCGTCGGATAGCCTCTCCTCCCAAGCGACAGCATCCTTCTCCTACTCCTCCAACCGATGGATCGCTGCATTGCATTCAGCGTTCGCGGCCGACATAGAGTCAGAGCATACACGCCGAAGATCGGCCATCTTACAATAAGCCGACTCAAGCTCGACCATATCGTGAGTCCGCTGTTCACAAAAACAAGTCAAGTTAGTTAAAAAAAAAAAAAAGGCAAAAGGAAGGAGAAAAGGTAGTGGAAAGTTATTGGCTTACCCCAATCAAAGTCGGATAAAATGACCTGAACATTTCATTCAAGGTCCGACGCCTCCTCAACTCTCGATCAGTCGGGAGAAGAATGGCGTGGACCAAGTTCCTTGCCAGCCGAGAGTCGAAAAAAGCCGACCCACCCTCCGGATTCCGAATGTCAAGACGCTCGGAATCCATGTACCCACGGTTGGAAGCATCACTCCCAACCGATGCAGATGAAGCTAGCACCTTCCCTTTCCTCCCGGCCGACAATTGTTCGGGAGGCGCCGACATCCACTCGAGCGTGGATGGGGACAATGAATGCCCCCCGCGAGCTAGGGTTGATCGAGGGGCGGGCACGACAACAGTCGGTTGAGCTACCAACGATGGAGCAGCAGTCGGAGCATTAACAATGATAACATCTTCCTCCGACCGAGTGACGATCGGAGGGATTTCAAAAGATATTGTCGTCACTAGAGCATGAAGGGCGACAACGGGAGCACCGACGGCCCCAGAAAGTGCCGTCGATGGAGCATCAGCAGAAGCAAGGTTAGCTGAAGGATTAACGGCCCGACTTTTCTTCGGCGCCACGACGAACCGACGCCGGGTGCCACCCTCTTCCGAGTGATGAACTGGCGGACTTCGTCCGCAAAAAATCCAAGAGGAGGACGCATCCCTACAAAATCGAATAACAAAATCAGGTTAATATCAGAAATTGATTGATTAAAAGAAAAAACAAAATTACAAACACTACATATACCTATGGACGGTGGTGGACCAAGTTCGACTTCGTACAAAGCCAACTCGGTGTTCGGTTATTTTTGTGAGAGAACCTCCATATCTTTCAATTTAAAAAAGTCCTCCCGATCAGTCGGATCCATTCGACTATTCTCATTCGGAAGAACGTTCAGTTCTCCCCACACTGACAGAAAACCCCAAGAAATAAGAGGAGAAACAAAAAAAAAATTGAGTCTTCTAGTCATGGATAGACGACGGAAGACCGGTAATAAAAGAAAGCCTCCTTCTCGGGGCAAAATACCACCATCCATCGACTTTTGGATGGGGTTGAAGAGCAAAAAAAAGTCTGAACAAAGAAAGTCGGGGCTCGTCGGAATTAACTAACACAACAAAGTGAAGGTGATCAAAAGCCGAATGGAGTTCGATGCTAACTGGACCGGACACATCCGGTAATAATCAAAAACGTTCCGGAGAAACTCCGAAACAAGAAACCTAAGGCCCAACCTAAAATTTTCTAAGTAAAAAGCAATAAACCCCGACGGAGGTGAAATCACCCGACCGTCGGGACCAGGAGCCAGTAGCTGAAAATCCTCCAAAATCCGATATTGGTCCCGAAGTTGCTCCACAACTAATGCTATCAGCGTAGAAGCTTCGACTGTTGGGTCTAGCGACGTGCTGCTATGGATACTAGCCATGTACACAACTCAACAAAATAAAATAAAAAGGAAGAAACAAAGATGTCAGAAAGGAGGTTCGAACTTCGAACCTGAGGGCTAAAGAATGAGAGGACAAGAAAAATTTCCAAAAGCTACTAGATGGAAGAAAAATCTTTGGGAGGACCAGTATATATAGGACCCACTGATGATCAAGATGCAAAGAAGCCTTTCCAGATACTGACACGTATCGATCGGAGAACGGCTGAGCGTCAAATCCCTTGGGCTTCACGATCGTGCATCCATTAATGACGACTATTGCAATCCCCGAAGCACCAAACAACAAATTTATCGAAGATCGTGGAGATCATAAATGATAGGCGGTAGAACAAAATTCAAGACAATACCATGTGTTAACCTCCTACGTTCGGTGCATCAAGACAAAATGTCAAATCATCGCATCGGACTTGGGCGAAGGGGGCAATTATTGGGAGATATCGAACCGCCATCCAACTCACCAACCTATCCATCGGTCAGCAATCAACTGACCATCGATTGATGATCGACGACAAAGAGAGCTGGCTAACCAACGAAAAATCTTCCAACCGATCGACCAATGATCGGCCAATCTCCAAATAAGCCGGCTGACCAAGGAACCAACCGATCGAAGATTGATCGGCCCTAGATATGCCGATCGATCGACAATCAGTCCATCCCAGATTAATTGATCGATCGTGGGTGTTCTACAAACAACTCGTCCGACTTTTGATTGGCCCTATAAAATTGCCTCCGAGAAGAGTGGGCAACAATGATAAGTGGATGATTTTAACTATCTCTCCACGATCGTATTACATCAAAAAAAGAGAAATCTACGTGCCAAGCAGTTATCACTATACCTATAAAAGGAAGGTAAACTAGCTAATTTAAGAGAGAGAAAAAGACATTCTTAAGAGCAAATTCAATTCTTCTTTGCTCATTCCTGTTTGACCAATCCATCCCTCAAACTTAAGTATTGAAAGATCCCCATCAGAGCCAACTTCGGTCTTGTAGGATTTCCGACGTTCGTTCAGAGGCGCAGATGGATTGACCGCAACAATCACAATAAATAAATCAAAAACCATGGATACCGTTTACATCTAATTAATGAATAAGAGACATAGGACGCGATCAAGATGCAATCTTTTTTCACTGGGTTAACAAATTATATCCAAGTCGAAAGAAAGAACAACCTGCTTGATGAGATTATCCGCGATCCGGTAGTAGTAACGGAGAGAAATCCGATTGTCCACATCAAGCCTCTGCGCGCTGGCCGCAACGCTGATTGCCCCCGAGGAAGACTTCATATTAGGGTTCCCCCTCCCTCCCTCCCTTCTCTCGTTCGATCTCTATTCAAAACAGGAATCGCATTGGAATTATACCGTCCCTGTCTCCTGAAAGGAGGAAAATAGCAACCCTAATCGCAGAGATCCAGGGCCTCTTCGAAACCGTCGTTAATGGCGTGGGCAACTGCCGGGAAGAGAGAGAGGAGATTTTCAGAGGGGTAAATTGGGAATATTAAATTTCTGGTCATCACAATGCTCCAGGTTTGATGTACGTAACGAATGAAGTTTCCGGCGACAACAGACGAAATTACGGTACTACCCTCAGGATGACATTGTTTCGGTCATGGCGAGCTGGCGACTGACCAGCTTGCTGATCTCACCCAAAAGAAGCAATGTCTCGTTTCGGGGAAGCATGCCGTGGATTTTTCTCAGAGCAGGTCCATTCCATTGTCACGCCGTATTTGAATTCTTGCAACTTAAATGGTACAATAAATTTAATTATTTATTAAATTATAATAAATTAATATATAATCAAATGATCGTATAATAAGTTATAAGTAATTAAGCATATCTTAATTGAAAAAAAAATTCTTTCTTCTCTTCTTCTATTTCACTTCCTCTCATCATCATTTTTTTTTTTTTTTTTTGGTAAGACTCATCCTCACCTTCTTACCATCACGCACGGTCTCTAGCCTCTGCTCCATCTTCTATTGCTTGCTCCCTTACCTTTTATCTAAAATATCGCTATCTTCATGTATTTTGGGTGTTCCGACCTAGCATCCACTCACAAAAATTTAAATGAAATATTATTCTAAATACCTCTCTTTTTCACCAACTCTCTTTTTTCTCCTTTTTATTTTTCTATGATAAGATCGACTATTCATACAAATCCAATGTAAATACAATCAAACAGATTAGAAAGCAAAATATTATGAAATGATCTATAAGTAATCCTCTAATCAGTCCATAGCATCTCTATTTTTTTCAAATATAAGAAATAAGCTTCATTTCAAATATAGAAACAATCTCCTAAGTTGTAATACAACTTCAAGCATAGAGCTCGAAACTAACTCTCAGAAAGATAAAATAATCAATTAGATATAAATCACTAATATTTTCATATTTATGTTGATATTTATATCTAAAAAAAAGATAGACATGAATATTAAATAAATACCAAATTAACATTCATATTTATTTTAAATAGAAATAGATTTTAAGTATATCCATGTTTATCCTAAATAAATACTAATACAAATCAATACTAGTTATATTCATATATTTTATCTGGATATACATATAACTAGATAGTAATTCAAATGTAAAATAAATTTTAAGTAGGAATAGAATGGTTGCTAAACCAAGACCAAAGAGTAATACAACTAAGGGCCTAATATAGTAAAACATTGGTCCAACTATCAAGTTATTAGATCGAACTAAGTTTTATATTAAAAATAAAAATATTTTTAAAAAATAACATAATTTCAATTTAAACAGCACTCTTTGTATTACGTGGATTTATATTCCATATTATTTCTAATTTACAATAATCATGTATCATCAAATTTATAAAACTTGTAAAAATAATTATACAAAATGTAAGAATGCTTAGAAGCTACTGATATTTAAAGAATAAAACAAAATTATTTATCTTATTCAAACAGTAAATTTATGAAAATACCATAAAGAACAAAATAAAATATATTAACCCTTCTATTTTTTATCAGAGGAGAAAGTAGTTATTTTGATAGAAAGGATTAATAATTGAAATATAGCATCATAACAAATTATGTTAATGATGCAGATAGATTTTACTAAGGAAAAAAAATCATCATCTTGAAATAGGTGGTGGTGTAATTTTGGTGGATGAAAATCCAAGGTGATGCTATTGAGTAAAAACGATCAAGCAGCCACTAAGTCAATGGTTCAATTCTAACTTTTAGTATTAGTTTAAGGGTAGCTAAAATTTACAGCTATTTATGTAGATCATACGCATATTTAAGACTGGGTCAAATTTAATTTAACAATCAGTAAAATTTATATTAATGTTTCTATATTTCGATCATCAGATATTTGAATTGGATATAGAAATGGTCAGATTATATCCAATACATCTCCAATCCTAAGATCTAACCTTGTATCACTGCAACAGAAGATTTACATCCCAAATATGGGTAAACAAAAAGATGAACAAAGGTAGAAGATTTAATTACAATCCATTTTTAAAAGTGTACAGAGCCTAAAACTATCCATTACCGTGGCAATTCCTTTCATTTTAGATATAGTTGATATTTCCCACCACAAAAGAGCCCATGCAGAGAGACAGCAACCGATAATTTATAAAGAAGCAGCTGAAATAATGCAGTTCTTTGTTTCCCCTACTTTTCTTAAATTCCTTTCTACTATTCTCTATTTTCTTCTCTCTCTCTCTATTTTTAAGCCGAGTTCTCTATGGCTTTGATTGGTTGGACCGAGTCTGGTTCAACCTACTTCACAAAAACATTGGAACCATAACTAAGCTATTAGAAACTGTGTTGTATTAGCCCAGCTTGCCAGCAGGCTAAGCCTCATCACATGGGATGAAAAAATCGACCCTCAACATGGAAACCACCATATCATGACCACGTAATTGGCTCATCAAATATGAAAGTGCTTCATTCGACAAAATTTAATGGTTGACATTTTATTTTTATTTTTATTTATTTTTTTATTTTTTTTTTTGAAAGCAAGGCTCTTTGGTTCATTTTCAATGCATCACTTGGATGACAATTTATCGAGATGTTTCAACTTTCCAACGGATTGAACCACTAGAAATTCAAATTCGTTGAAAAACTCAACAAGTTCAGTATAACATTTAAAGGAATAAAAAGAGAGAGAGAGAGAGAGAGAGAGAGAGTGAGTGAGGTGGGATTTGCATCACATGTTTCCTCAAATAAGAGATTTGAATGACCCGAAATATATCATCATGAACTCCTGTAGTCCTACAGTGTGACCTATGCCGGTCGACCCTTGTGCCACCAGGTACTGTTGTTGGGTTCAACCAAAAGAGGGAATGGTTCAACCAATTATGATGACCAGGCGTTAGAAAAGCAAATCATGCGATTTGCCCAAGGCCGGACTTATGGTGGAGCCATCTGAACTGGACCCTTGAATCGCCACCAATTGGCAACGTTAAAGTCACCCTTGCCATCGTCAAGAAACGCGTTTCTGTAAACTTTGATGGGTATCACCTTGACCTGGTCCGTTCCGCGATGACGTTTTTGGTTTTTCCTTTGCGCTTGCAGGTCTCCGCGAGGACTTCAACCACCTCCAACTCTGGCTCCATGGTCCGAAGAGGTCACCCTCAGCTGCAACAAGCCTGCAGCCGCCTGCCGCTGACCCCCTGCTTCTTTTTCTATGTTGTAGATTGATTGCCTTCTTCTATAAGTTCCACGAGCCTCTCCGTCGCTCTCTCGAATTGGACGGACTAGGTTCGTACCCAAGTGGGGGATTGATGCGGTTCTGCTCGTGGCTGTGCGGTTGCTGGGCGGGGAGAGTGAAGGGAGATGGAGGAAGAGGAGGAGGAGGAGAACAGCAGCAGCAGCAGTCTTCTTCTTCTTCTTCTTGGAATCTATTCATCGATCTCAAAACATTGGAGGCCGCCACGGATAACTTCTCCGACGCTAATCTCCTCGGCCGTGGTGGTTTCGGCCCTGTTTATAAGGTATGTGTATATTCAGATAAAAAAAAAAAAAGTGGGTGCGCGTGTGTGTATATATGGATGGATGGATCGAATCCTCCATTTCATTAGTGTTATGCTGGCTATCCTAGAGAGTTAGGTGGTGATCTTTGTATATCACTGGTTAGCTGTCCGATATTGATCGAATGGTCCCTAAAACTAGAATCTCTAGGGATATCATGGATTGGGGACCTGTGGATTTGCCTCTCTTGGTTAGTAACATCCGGTGAAACGTATTAGAAACACTGCAAACCTTTGGATGCCAATAGCTTCTAAACTCAGTTTGAAGTTTAATTTGAGTTAGAAATGTTAATTTTAGTTGATCAATTAAGTATATCCGATTCGAATGAATATAAATTTTAGAAAAAATATGCAAAATAAATTTAAGTTGGATATGAATAATGATATGATCCTGATGCAATATAATATTTATTTTATTTTATTTTTTAAATTATAATTATTTTGTAATATTTATATAATGAATTTTTTATTTAATCCGATTAGATCCAATTTCTTTTATCTACTCTATCCAATTCGATTAGTTTTTTTACTTGATCCAATCCAATATTGATGTAAAAATTTTTATTATGAAATAGGTAATTTGGTTTATATTCAATCCACTTTCTGGGACAAGGGATGCCATTAATGCAATCCACGTCCCAAACTGCACCGTTCTCATACCAAACGCACCGAAAAAAAAAGGACGAATCCAAGCGTGGTCTTCTGCATACACAATTTAGGCAGAGGGTCAAACGGAGCGCCACCCAAAATGCAAAACCGCGTCCATGGTGTCATGTCACAGTGGAGAATTCCTGTTCCCTGCTGACTCATAGCTGTCCCTCCTCGACGTAACCTTTGACGCTCACCACTTCGCATCCCTTGATGAGCCCATCCGGTTGACCTGCCTTTTTTCTCTTTTCTTTTCGAAAGGAATCCTGTTGACCTGCTATTATTGTTCTTTTCCCAAAGCGAGACATTGGAACTAGGATTATAATTTGTTTGGATGCTGGCTGTCATGGCATAATTTTATTTTTAGGAGCTGAACTTTGTTCGGTCGTGTACTGATAGTTTAATCCTATGACAAGGAGATGATGGTCACGTAGAGTTTATGATGGATGGATTGCTTGGGTAATGAGATCCTGGAATGGATGTATGCAGGGGGTGATGGGGAACGGGCAGGAGATTGCGGTGAAGAAGCTGTCTCTGGAGTCGCGGCAGGGCATGAGGGAGTTCACCAACGAGGTGCGGCTACTGCTCAAGGTTCAGCACCGCAACCTCGTTTCTCTGCTCGGTTGCACCGCCTCCGCCGGCCAAAAGATGCTCGTCTACCCCTACTTCCCCAACCGAAGCCTCGATCACTTCCTCTTCGGTCTTTCCCTCTCTCTCTCTCTCTCTCGATATATACATCTCACTTCACTGTAGCATCACTTATAAGTAGCTCCTAGTTCGATTGCTAAAGGAAAAAGCTAATGACAAGGGCGTCGTTCCAAGTCCGTTGCAACTTGCAAAGTAAAAACTTTGTTACAGTTTCTTTTTTTGTAAGGAAAAACTTAGTTACAGTTTCACAGGCAACACATGGTGCACTTAAAGATCTACGCAATCTTTCACGATACCACTTAGCACACAATTTTTCTCTTCTTTTCATTTTTAATAGAGAAATTGAAACACTTAGGATGCAATGCCTGGCATAGATTTTAAAGTTCATCATGTACTGTGGGCAGGCGTGAAATGAAAAATTGGGTGGATGCAAAACCACCCTGCTGTAGAAATCTTGTAGGGTGATACCTTCAGAAAAGTCATAAAATGGTCCCGATCTGACACTAAATGCATTGACGTGATCGTATGTGATTGAAAATGGTTTTCTATATTCAAAAGGTCTGTTGTCTGACACAAATATTTAAACACTGCACGCCAGTATGTAATAATGGGATGAGAATAATTTGTGAGGTTGAGGCTCTGTGTTGCAACTTGAAATAGTCCACCTAAATTGTATTCTTACGAATGTGTGGCTTCTGCTGTGAGATTATCCGCGTAGTTTTTGTGACTTTCTTTTCTAATAAAGCAGATGCATTGATTTAAACTAAATATGAATAGATACATCCGTAAGAATTCAAAAATAAAATATTTAAAAATTAAATAGAAAGATTAGCTAAAGAATTTCACAATGTTGAGAAAAATATTTAAAATATATATTTTTTTCTTTGTGATTTTTCAATTAAGATCTATGCCTTATTGGTTGAGCAGCCCATTCAATCGGACGGCTTGTTTGGTGTATTCGTCAGTTAGAGAGAGGGAGCGCACAGGGGAAGGTGGGGGCTGGTAGAAGAGTCGTGAGAATGGCTCCAAACTAGAACGTGGGGTCGCGGGGTTCGCACGCAGGTTAGGAAAAAAATCTCGGAGATTTTTTTTTTTTTTTTTAAGGGATGGGTGATATTATAAAAAAATTAATTAATTTTTTTTATTGACTAGCTAATTTATATTGTTACGATTCTCCATATAGATAAAATATTTTTCTATATAAATAATATTTATTCATAAAATAATAAAAAAATTATCTATCTAGAAAAATCATTTTTCGATCAATTAAAAAAATAATATTTTTATTTCATTCTTAATACACTCTTAACTTTATAATAATAATATAATAATATATAATATTATCTTATATAAAATATAATATAATATAATTATTAAATAAAATATTTATTATTTTAATAAAATATATTATATATTATAATATATAAATATGATATATTATATTATATTATTATATATAATAATATTTATATAATAAAAAATATTATGAAAAATATGAATAGATCTTAGCAATTTATCTAGAAAACTAGTAATGTAAAAAAATATAAATAATAATTTTTGAAACTATTTTTTTAATATATAAAAGAGCAAGAATAAATTATTTTTTATTTAAATATTATCTAAAAATATTTATTTAAAAAAATAAATAAATTTTTTATCCTCCAGAACGGGCCTTAAAGAAAAAATCCTAAGTGAAGCGGGCCACGAGTCCCTGCGCTCAGCTTTGTTCTTCTCTGGCTTCGTTTCTCATTCTCTGTGGTGGTCCGTTCCTAGTCTATTCCGCAACGTTTAGCCAAATAGGCCTGTAAAGATTACAATTTAGAAAATACCTTTTACATCACGTGTGCGGTGATCCACGCTCGTACGGAATCGGAGTACAGTGCTAAAAAAATTTTTTTTTTTTAGACCGGCGCGCTCGCCTGCAATTTTAGCCGGGTTTGTATCAATACGGTCCCAATATGGGGCCCAATTATCCTTGAGAAGGAATGGGTTTGTGTATTGACAAGTCTTTTGCTTAAAATACTCCAAAGAAATTCACAGCATGGGCACTGCTGGCTGATGGAGAGACACTTGGACACGATGCGGCCTGCTCACTTTTTTCATCACCATGACATCATAATAACATATAAAATTATGTTAGCTAGATAGCATGCTATATTAGTTTGCATATGATCTCTTATTTACCCATCGTCCTGCCTTATTTTTTTGGGACGGGTTGTATCTTAGGCATGAAAGAAGGATGCACTTTCCTTCGTGCGAAGCCACCGTTGGATCGAGCAAAAGCCACTTTGAGATCCGTGCAGATGACCGAATAATGATTTCAGAGTGCTTTAAGATCTGTGTTGAGGGTGATCTAACGATTAACATCATGAAAGAAGATTAATCATCCTTTCATGCAAAAGATATAATCCGAACGTAATTCTTTCGAGTACAAGTTAGGGATCCGAAAGATTCGTTGAACGGGTTCACATATCTGCGAGTTATATCGGGTCGAAAAATCAGAAGACAGGAATGTCCGCGTCCCCCTAATAATTGCACTGCTACTCAACGCGTTTCCTAAGGAGATTTTAGTCTAAGATTGACCTCTTGATGCATGCATTAACTTAAATCCCTCTAGGACTTTGTCGATAGAATGAGCTTTTCTTTCTGGAAAAGCAAGCAGTTGGCTAGATTTGTTTCAAATGTAATGGGTCAGGAAGGCTTGTAATTTTGGACCAACCACAACAACTTTCCAAGAGAAATGGTCATTGTGTTTCATTTATTATTTGGTATATTATGACTGACTTTACCTTAAATAGGACCTCTACCGATTTTACCAAACTAGGAAGTCTGGTCTTCTAAGTAAGCTCATGATTTCAGGTCAGCTGTCGACGGTGGAATATTAGCAACCCCAACACAGAACAAGATCTAGAAAAGAATGATTCCTTGCCTAAAATTTTCAAGATTCAGGCCCCCCTAACCCACCACAGCTGTATCCATGTTGGTGTTATACATCCACTGCACCTTCATTCCACCATAGTAGTCAAAGGTTGAAACCTTGAGTGACCTATCGGTATTTTTCTATGAGGTTTTAGAATTGAAACTTCCTTTTCAAAAAAGAAATTACTATAATATCACTGTTTTTCAGAACTGCTGAAGCTGTTATAATTTTTATAGCAGCCATACAACATTATTAAGAGTATGTTGTCTTTAATCACCATTTAATTACAAATAAAATAAGAATACTACATATCAAGCGAACCATGTTATCTTCACAAAGGTTATTATTGCAGTATATTTTGGCTGTTACAATGATCATAATGCATAAACAATAGTAACTAGATATGCATACATTGTTGCAGTTGTTCTCAAATTTGTTATTAGCAGCTTTATGATAGACATTCTTTGCAGTTAGGAGAAGGTGCTTGGAGAAGTGTAGATTGTGAGATTGTCGAGAAGAGATAAAGCCCACATGGGTAGGTGTCATAGTACGAATGTTTCAGAAATGTGTGATACACAGCACACTAAGGTGACAAGCAAAAATCACAATTATAATCTATGGAGACACCAGTAAGTTGATAGAGACACGAATTTGCTTCACATCTGACAGTTATCTACCGTACCGTGGAGCCCAAACTCTTGAGCAAGTCCCTGATGCTCTGACTTAAATGTTGGTAGATAAGTTATACCACTCATCGATCCACCAAATTTGCACCTTTAATCACTTTCTTATGCAGTAGGAACTGCCATGGTACTCCCATTTTATAAGACGCATTCACTTTGTTTCTCTCTCTTAAACATTTCGGATAATAGTAAAGAATGCAAATATTAAATGGAAAAGGGGAACTAGTTTACAAACTGACTCTGGATCTGTTCAGTTGACAAATTTTAGCAGGCGAGGAGCTGTTTGGTTGACAAATTCTAGTAGAATAGGTTCCCAAGAAAATCAAAACGAATCATGATTGGGAGAGCACATTCCACATTTTCCATAGAATTAGGCCTCCTACTTGTTATGGGCTTCGTGACAGTGCTTGTCTCAGTGCTTGGCAGGATGCTTTCTTGTAAATCTACAGATGACTTTTGTTAGGAACACTCGCATACATGCATAGAGCGTACGATGTTCAGTCGACTATATAGTCAAAAGTTGTGAATACAAAGAGCGTCTCTAAGATCATTCAAATGAAACGTAGCAGTACTTGAAAATCAAAAATTGGGTTTTGAATAATTATAACTCTAACAAGTAAAATGACTCAACCACAGAACCAATTCTTTGCCTGCCAGAGTGGTAAGAAGTTAGTCATGAATGAATTCTTTGCATTTGTAAAGTAATACTTCCCAGTTTATTGAAGTCATCAACTTTCTGTCTCGCATTCTGAGGGGAGGGGATGCACTTGTGTTAAACAAAATCTTTTCTTTTATTTTTTCGATGGTTAAACAATATCTACTTGAACCACACAACTTCTGTAATAACTTGCATTGTTCTACTGAAAAATAAGAGGAGGTACAGGAGCATGACTATGCGTATCTGACCACTGCTTGTCTCATTTCTGTCATTGTCTAGACAAGAGCAAACACACATCACTCGATTGGTCGAAAAGATTTGAGATTATTGCGGGAGTGGCAAAGGGTCTTCTTTATCTTCATGAAGAATCCCCGGTGAAGATCATCCACAGAGACATTAAAGCTAGTAACATTTTGCTCGATGATCAGTTGAATCCAAAGATCTCTGATTTTGGCATGGCGAGGCTCTTCCAGCAGGATGATACCCATGTTAATACATTTAAGATATCTGGTACCTAGTGAGTTTTCTCCCACAATGCCTCATTTCTTCTTATCTGAGCTGCTTCTTTTTAATGCTTTTGAAGATATTTGATTTCAAGTTCAAAAATTCATAAAATTCTCACCTGAAAAGGACTTAATGGATTTGCAGTGGTTATATGGCTCCTGAGTATGCACTGAATGGCTATTTGTCAGCAAAGACGGATGTCTTCAGCTTTGGGGTCCTGGTGTTAGAGATTGTAAGTGGGAGGAAAAATCTTGACAGACATTTGGATGAAGAAAAGGTTGACTTATTGAGCTATGTAAGTTTTCCATGCTTGAAGCAATAAAAGAAACATTGGAACTTCAAACAATACATGCAGGCGGCCATTTGCACAGACTAGGAAACTTTACAATAGACTATGTACAAGTACTTTTTAGACAAACAAAATAGGACTGCGCCGCAATTTGTCTCATCGACTTATGCAGAGTAATGATTAAAGACCAAAAATTTGAAATTAATCCTATCTCTTTGGTATTATTGATCTAAACCATCCTTAGTTGCACCTCTTATTGATCTCCCAAGCAATTTAGTCTGAATGCACATGCACACAGACGGTAGGTTTTCTTTGTAATAGAAACCTGTTCTTTGCTTCTCTCTTCTACAGACATGGAAGCTATTGGAAGGAGGAAAGCCATTGGAGGTTGTGGACCCTTCTCTTTCAAATTGGAACAGTGATGAAGCAGCATTGTGCATCCATATAGGGTTGTTATGCTGTCAAGCTATTATTTCCGACCGGCCGGACATGTATACCATCCATCTCATGCTATCAAGTGATTCATTCACATTGCCGAAACCAGGTAGACCAGGATTACAGGGCCGCATAGGGCGTTGGACCAGCACTCCTTCATCAACCCTCACTAACACAAACACAAACACAAACGGTACCTTAACTGGCACTGACAGCACAAAAGCCTCTACTTTATGTAGTATGGCAGAAGATTACTCTAGGAATTCTATTTCTGTTTCTTTTACTTCAGAGGGTCGCTGATACGGACCTTCCCACATGTATTGTGTTTTGAAGATCATTTGCCATGAATAAATCCTTGTTGGGGCTCTGATGAGGAAATTTTTTGATGAGCTGTAGCTTTCAAAGATGTATTACCATCTCTAATTTTGGTGTTGTTTCAAGTTCACATTTTCCTCGTAAAGTAGGTGATGATGTAGGAGGCATGAACTCATGGCGCTTGTGCGTGGAAATTGGCTTCTATGAAATGGCAGCGAGGCACCTATCTCGGCCAATTGACATCACCTTCTACTCAATGCAGAGGTCCTGAGTTTGATATGGAACGATGAATAAGTTTTGGACGCTGTCCATTATATCTGTTTGCCGGTGGGTGGAAAGATGCCTGCAATTCCACTGAAGCTTCTGAAAATGGCTGCCAGAGTGCTGAGGATTTTGCTTCATATCGTTCCTCCAGCTAACAGAACTACACTCAGAATTTGAGGATCTGATATTTCTTATTGATGCTAAATAAAGTTGCGAACTTTGCCATAGCGATTTTCTTTCTCAGGTTGGGTAAAATTGCATTAATGGGGGGAAGAAGTGTTCTATTTTCTCTCTTCAATTCAAAGATTAATGAGAGCAGACATATCTTTTGCATTACATTCGTTGGTTTGACGCTATTCTAGTGTCAAACACAGGTATAAAGATCACCACAATATATATCCTGGTGGATTCTTACAATTCAGTGATTGTAATCTTTGAATTTGTTCTTTATAGAATTAAATAGGCGGACTAGAAGATAATTTTCCCGCACATATTTTATGTAGAATTGAAAATTCGGGGCAGAGCTTGTTACGTGATGATGGTTTAAGACCGTACATTTTTTGAGGAAAGAGGAGGGCAAAGGCTCCGCCCCGATTTCATTAAGTGAATGAAATAGAAAACAAACAGGAAAAAGTACACGAAGAGAAAGAGGATGGGAGGAGCTAGGAAGAAGCAGTTGACGAGGGTGCAAAATTTTAAATGATCTGGTTTTCTACGGATCCATCCAAGAATCAAAATTTGCGTTCGGTTTGTTACCACCTAATAAGTAGGTATTTAGGTACTTGCTCCTTCAGAGACTGAAGGGCAAGACCACTCTTGCTTTGTAAATGTATAATGTGGTCGTTTTGGTATCTTTGAACATCGCGGACTACTTCAACTCATCCAAACCAGTTTGAGATAACTACTTCTATATCTGATTTATGAGTACCTTTGTGGAGTGCAGTAGCGATAGCTACCTGGAAGATATAGAAAAAGAAACCAGGAAGTTTATAAGTTTCTTTATTTCATTGGTACGTAGTGGGTTTGGGTGGTGGAGCACCTAAGTGGGAAGCAGATTTGGGGGGTGGAGCACCAGAGTGAGAAGCAGATTTGACAAATAGCTTCCATCAATTCAACTTTAGTATTGCTTTTCTGTTAGTTAGCTGGTCTAGCTTACGTAATGTCTCTCCTAATGTTGAGTTCTGAGTTTAGGATCTCATCCCTCAAAAAAAAAAAAAAAAAAAAAAATCCAAGGAGATGCATGCTAATCATCGGTCTGCCCTTCCCGGATACTAAGGTTGGGAATGGGCTCGGGCTAGCACAACTGCAAATTGGACTTCGGACTAGGCCCGAACAAAATCAAGCTAGGTTTAGGGTCATCCATTCCATTTTTGGGCCGGGCTCGGCCCTACCATTGGCCTAGTCTAGGTGGGTCCGAGCCCGACTACAAGCTCGATTCTAATCCGAAATTCAGGCCCGAGGTCAAGATCTAAATGTAATTTTTTTTACTATATAAAAGATAGCTAACTTTTGCCATCTAACTTAATTTAGGCTCAGAACTCCGGGCTCCTTAAGAAATAAGGGTATTTGATTAACAAAATACCACTATTTTTTAACCATTTCCCATTTTCCAATAGTAGCACTTCCCTAGGTCATGGCTACCACCGAAATTGAGGACAAAAGATCCAATGGTGGCTATTGGGGATAAATTCCGCTCCCAGCGAAGTGGTGCTTAGCCTAATGCAGCTGGTAATCATGGAAGAGCTTCGATCGAAAATTCTCACCCCAGCGGTCGAACCCCATCCGATCTCCTCCAGCAGTCGAACTCGTCCAGTGGCCGAACTCTTCCAGCTTGACTCCAAATCCAATTGAACTCCACAACGGTCGACCCCAGTCGAAATTTCACAGTGACCGAACTTCTAGATTTTTTCTCCAGTCGGACTTCTATGGGAGCCGAATTTCTTCCGGACTCCTCCAGCAGTCGGACTTCTACGGAAGTCAAACTCCTTTCGAACTCCTCCTCCAATCAGACTTCTACGAGAGCTGAACTCCTTCCAGACTCCTTCTCCAGTCGGACTTCTATGAGAGCCAAACTCCTTCTGGACTCCTCCAGTCGAACTTTTATGAAAGCCGAGCTCCTTCCAGACTGTTCTTTCAGATGGATTTCTACAAGCAATCCCACTACTGAATGGTTACAATTATCATTTATCACGATAATTATGATTATCATTTATCAAGACAATCACGATTGACATTTATCAGAATGGTTACAACGGTCATTTATCAAGACAGTTACAACAAGCTCCATCTATAAAAAGGAATCCTTCACATACGTTTTCTCTAAGCTTTCTTTTTCTTTCCGAAACTCTGCCGAACTTCTCTCTGAGCACTCTATTTCTGTTGGTCAGAAGAGCTAACTTGACCGTCGGAGGATCCTACCGAAGTCACCACCACCAACTCCAGATGGAACTTTATTTTATAGGTCACCAACGGCAACCTCGTCTTCCTCAATTTCAACTCGATCCGACGTCAACCAAATTCTGCACCAACAGAATTGGCGCTAGAGGAAGGACCCTTTGTTCCTGAGATTCTCTTGATCTTAAAGGAGTGCTCAGCAGCGATCTCTCTTCTTTGTCTCTATAATTCTTCCCAGAAAAAATACCTCCCGAGAAAGCTTTGATCCGACGATCAATGGCCTCTGCAGCCAGATACAATCATTCCAGCTCCGGTGACTCAAGCACCACCTACAGCCATGGTGGATGCGGAGCAGTTCAACCTGCTGGTCCAGTAGGTTCGTGGCCTCGCGGATGCCATGCAGACCATACATCGACAGGCTCCGGTACCAGTTCGATCAGAGCAAGCTTCTATGAAGCCCCATGATCCGATCTGAGAACGGTCGACCTCAGCTACCCGATCTTTGATCTCCGAAAAGGAGAAGCAGAGGATGGAAGACCCATGCTCGGACTATGACTCGACCCAGAAGGAAGCTTCATGCCCATTCCATCAGAAAACCCTGGAGATCAACGATCGTGAAGATCTCCCGGATCAAAGGCTCTTAGAAATAAGCCGACGAATTAAAGAGCTCGATCATACTCCCTCCTCACATAGTAATGATGTTGGTGCAGAATTTGATTGACGTCGGATTAAACTGAAGTAGAAGGGGACGAGGTCGCCGTCGATGACCTACAAAATAAAGTTTCGTTCGGAGTCGATGGGGATAGCTCCGACAGGATCCTCCGACGGTCAAGTTAGCTTTGACCAACAGAAATAAAGTACTCAGTGTGGAGTTCGATAGAGTTTCGAGGAGGAGAGAAGAGTTTTAGAACCTGGCGTAAGCATATCTGGAGGGTCTTTTTTATAGGCAGAGCTTGTTGTAACTATCTTGATTAATGACTGTCGTAACAGTCCTGATCAATGTCAATCATTATTGACTTGATAAATGTCGATCGTTATTGACTTGATAAATGACAATCATTATTGTCGTGTAACCATTTAGTAGTGGGATCGCTTGTAGGAATCTATCAATAGTTTGTAAGAAATTCGGCTTTCATAGAAGTCCGATTGGAGGAGTCTAGCTGCTGAGGAGTTTGGCTTCCGTAGAAGTCCGACTGAAGGAGATGTCTGGGGAGTCCAGCTTCTGAGAAGTTCAGCCACTGAGGAGTTCGATCGCTAATGAGTTCGACCGACTGAAGGGGTTTGAAAGGGGCTCGACTGCTAAGGAGCTCGGCTAAGGCTTGTCCGCTGAAGCTTTTTCTTGACTACCGATTGCATTGTCGGCTGAGCATCCAACTAGACTTTAGTGAAAGCGGAGTTTATCCCCAATAATAGTTTCCCCACTCCCAAGTTTGAAATTCGAAGGAAGTACCAAAATAGGTGACTGCCGAAGTTCTTTCCCGGGCTGCACACCCATTGAAGTTGAAGTTCAGAGGATCATATCTCCTTCCCCAGAGGTTATCTCGGAGGAGATCTCATCTCCTATGATCGAGGTTGATACGGGCACTCGGAAAAGATTTTATCTCCTACAGTCGAGGATGCCTCGGGATAGATCTTATCTCCAGCAGCCAAGGTTGGCTCGAGGAAGATCTTATCTCCTGCGATCGAGGTTGTCTCGGGAGAGATCTTATCTCCTACAGTCGAGGTAAGGTTGCCTCGGAAGAGATCTTATCTCATGTAGTCGAGGTTATCTCGAGGAAGATCTTATCTCCAATAGTCGAGGATACCTCAGGGGAGATCTTATCTCCTACGATCGAGGTGAGATTGCCTCGGGGGAGATCTTATCTTCAGCAGCCGAGGTTATCTTAGGAGAGATCTTATCTCCTACTACTGAGGTTGCCTCGGAGGAGATCTTATCTTCTGCAGTCGAGGTTGTCTTGGGAAAGATCTTATCTCCTATGGCCGAGGTGAGGTTGCCTCAGGGAAGATCTTATCTCCTACGGTCGAGGTTGCCTCGGAGGAGATCTTATCTCCTATGGAGGTAAGATTGCCTCGGGGGAGATCTTATCTCCTGCAGTCGAGATTGCCTCAGGGGAGATCTTATCTCTAGTAGCCGAGGTAAGGTTACCTCGGAAGAGATCTTATCTCCTGCAGTCGAGGTTGTCTCAGGGGAGATCTTATCTCCTACGGTCGAGGTTGTCTCGGGGGAGATCTTGTCCCCTACGGTCGAGGTTGAAGGACTTCGACTCACTTCATATTAAGACGAGGTTCTCCTCCTATTTCTGATATGGCCTTTGGATTATTTTTTTTCTGTCGTCATGTAATTCTTACACCAAGGATCAATAATGCTGAAATGAAGGAGTTTTATTGAAGAAAGATTATTGATAATATATCCTCAGATTTTCTGAGTTCCAAGATCGTGGAAGCATCATCCCTTCGAGCTCTTTCAAATGATAAGTATCGGGCCGGATGACCTCTACCACTTCATACAGACCTTCCTAATTAGGAGCGAGCTTCTCCTAGCTCTAAGGCTGAGAGATGGTGACTCGTCGAAGCACTAAGTCCTCCAATCTGAATGTCTTATTTCTAACTCCAAAATTATAGTACCGAAACACCTTCCGTCTGTAGACTGCCATCCAGATACAGGCTTCCTCCCTTTTTTCTTCCAGCAGGTCGAGGTGAACTCTTAGATCATATTGATTGTGCTACTCGTTGAAGGCGATGACTCATGCAGATGGGAGCTTAAGTTCGATCGGGATGACTACCTCCATCCCAAAGGCTAAGACGAATGGTGTTTCTTCGATCGACATCCTTTATGTAGTTCGGTACGTTCAGAAGACGTGGTAGAGTTCGTCCATCCAGGCCTCCTTTGCTCTATCGAGGCTCGTCTTGATGCCTTGCAATAGGATTCGGTTGGTCACCTTAACTTTTCCATTGGTCTGTGGGTGAGCCACCGATGTGAAGCAGTGGGATATGTTTAGTTCTTCATAGAACTCGACGAACCTTGCCCCAGCGAATTATCGCTCATTATCGGTTATGAGGGTTCGGAGCATATCAAATCGGCAGACCAGCGATTTTCAGACGAAGTCTTACACCTTGACCTCGATAATCTTCGCTAGTGGTTCGGCTTCGATCCACTTAGTGAAATAGTCGATCGCGATCAGGAGGAACTTCCGCTGCCCGGATGCTGTCGGAAATGGATCAAGTATGTCCATTTCCCATTATGCAAATGGCCAAGGTACACTTAGTGGAGCAAACTCGAAGGTCGGCTGTCTTTGTACGTTTGCGTTCTTCTGACAGCGATCGTACTTCTTTACCTACTTCACAAAATCGTGAAATAAGGTCGGCCAATAGTATCCTTACCGAAGTAGTTTTTACGACAGGGATCTGGCTCCTACATAACTTTCACAGAGTCCCTCGTGCACCTCCCACAATGCGAGATCAACCTTTGAAGATCGGAGACATCTCAGCAACGGGAGCGAGTATGACCTCTTGTACAGCCTACCTTCGTACAAAATATAGCGGAAGGCCTGATTCATGAGTTTTCGAGCTTCTTTGGGGTCATGAGAAAGGACCCCTTCTTGAGGTAGGCGACCAATAGGTCAATCCAACTTGGCTCAAATTCCGTCTGCAGAATGACCTGAGGTTCCTCTATGGTTGGGCACTTCAGAGTCTCCAAGAATACTTCTTTGGGAAGCTTGGCTAGGGCTGAAGTGGCCAACTTGGAGAGAAGATTGGCTCTTACATTTTTCACCCTTGGAATTTATCGAATGCCAAAACTGTCAAAGGCCAAAGTCAAATTCCTGACCTTCCCAAGGTATCTCACCATACTGTCCTCCCATGCCTCATAGCTGCCATTAACTTGGCATACCACCAGCTGGGAATCACTATAAACTTGAAGCTGATCTACTTTTAATTTCCTCTCTATTTTTAATCCGACGATCAGTGCTTCATATTCGACCCCATTGTTGATCGCAGAGAATTTGAAGTGCAGTGCGTACTCGGCGATGATGCCCTCGGAGCTAATTAAGACCAGCCCCGCATCAGTTTCGATAGAGTTGGATGAGCCATCCACATGCAGAGCCCAAAAGCCTTCAGAAAGGTTGGCACTTTCCTCGGGGAGGTTCGACTGCGATAGCAGGGCGTCGATTTCATTCTGTTCAGGCTCGACTTCGATTGGAATGGTGCATTCTAACACAAAATCCATCAATATCTGGGCCTTGATTGATGGCCAGGATCGATAGTTGATGTCAAACTCTGTGAGCTTGATTGTCCATTTTGCGATTCTCCTAGAAGTGTTCGCTCAGTGAAGGACTGCTTTTATTGGTTGGTCTGTGAGGACCGTAATGGTGTCCTCCTAAAAATAAGGTCGAAGTCTCCGGACAGCAATTAGAAGAGAGTAAATCAATTTTTCTAACCTTGAATACCTGATCTCCGCATTCCTCAAGACCCGGCTCATATAGTAGATCGATCGCTGCATCTTCGCTTCCTCTTTGACCAGGACTGCCGCTAGGGCCATCGGGGAGACAGCTAGGTACAGGAATAATTTCTCTCTAGCTTTGGGTTTTGCCAGCAATGGGGATGAGCCGAGGTAGTTTTTAAGCTCCTCGAATATCTGTTGCCACTCCGCCATCCAGCAGAAGTTCTTTGGTTGTCTGAGAACTTGAAAAAAGGGCACACATCGTTCGACTGATCTTGAGATAAAATGATTTAAGGACGCCACCTTCCCGATCAGGCACTGAACTTCTTTGTTCATTTTCGGAATGGTCATCTCCTGAATGGCTCGAATTTTCTTGGAGTTTGCTTCAATCCTGCATCTTGACATCATAAACCTCAGAAACTTTTCTGAGGTCACGACAAAGGCGCACTTGGTCGGATTCAGTTTCATCTTGTGCTTCTTGAGCGCATCGAAGGTCTCTTTAAGATTGACGAGGTGGTCTATTGAAGCTCGACTTTTGATGAGCATATCATCCACATACACCTTCATGTTGCGACTGATCTGCTCCTTGAAGATCTTATTGATCAAACGCTGATACATTGCCCCTGCATATTTTAGCCCAAAGGGAATGATCCTGTAACAATAAAGACCACGATCAGTAATGAAAGCGATCTTCTCCTCATCCTCAAGTGCCATCCATATCTGGTTATAATCAGAGAAGGCGTCCATGAAGGTGAGGAGCTTGTAGCCCGAAGTCGCATCCACTAGTTGATCAATCCTGGGTAGAGGGTAACTATCTTTCGGACAGGTCTTGTTCAGTTTTTTGAAGTCAATGCACATCCTCCACTTGTTGTTCGCCTTTTTGACGAAGACCATATTTGAGATCTAGGTCGGATAATTAACCTCCCAAATGAATCCAACTTTGAGGAGCTTGTCTACTTCTTCAGCGATTGCTTTCTACCTCTTCGAGGCGTGGTGGCGCATCTTTTCTTTTATCGATCGATGCCTTGGGTCGACGGCCAGTCGATGTTCCATGACCTCGACATCAATCCCTGGCATGTCTGCTGGGGTTCAGGCGAAGACGTTCGTATCTTTTCTGAGGAAGGTAACGAGTTGCTTCCGAACCTCGCCTGTCAAGTTGGAGCCAATCTGCACCGCATGCTCGACGTTTTCATCATTTAAGGGCACAGAGATGAGGTCCTCCATAGGCTCGCCCCACTCCTCAGTAAGGTCGTCGCAGACATCCAATTCGTCAATAAAATAAGAGTCGGATTGCTCTCCTTTATGTAGGACGATCGAGTAGCAGTGCCTCGCCAAAGCTTGATCTTCTCTGACCTCTCCGATCTCGTGACTTATTAAAAATTTTATCTTCAAATAATAAATCGACACCACCGCCCGAAGTGCATTTAGATCAGGTTGACCAAGAATGGCATTGTAGGCGGATGAAGTTCTCACGACTAGAAAATCGATCTACGCTTTGGCCAGTTTCAGATGTTATCCTACTGTCACAACCAAAGTTATTATGCCCTCAATTGGTACGGCATTGCCAATGAATCCTATCAGCGGAGAGTTCATAAGCCCCAAGTGGTCATCGGATAAGGACATTTTCGAGAAAGCATCATAAAACAACACATCGATCGAACTTTTATTGTCCACCAAAATGCGGCATACATCGTAATCGATAATGTTCAAAGAGATTACAACCGCATCATTGTGCAAAAATTGGACCCCCTGGACGTCCACCTCAGTAAAGGTCATAGGTTCTTTGGTCCTCTATCTCTTCACCGATCCTTCGGATCCGCTGGCCTCTTCTCATTGAAGTCCTTCGAGATAGTATTGATGAACCGAGAGGCAGTCGATCTTCTTAGTCCTCCCCCCTCGGTGGTAGCACCCTCAGTCGATCCTCCCACCCTTTGGGCCGTCTCTGCAAGAATCGGCCAAGTCTACCTCGCCTGACGAGCTCTTCAATCTCATCCTAAAGTTGGATGCACTCCTCAGTGTCATGGCCGTGGTTTCGATGATAAAGGCAGAACTTATTGGGATTGCATTTGCCAGGGTGGGAATGCATCTTCTCCGATCTCAAAAGTTGTTCTCTGATTTCCATCAGCACTTGGATCTTCGGAGCGTTAAGAAGGGTGTAGTTATGAAATCTCCGATGGAATGAACCTCGATGCTGGAGAGAACCTCGGTGTGTCCTTCCATCGGGGCTTTTCCACCTCCGGACTCGAGGGGGAGTTTGGGCTCGCCTGCGCTCAGAAGGAGTCCGGGAATGCGATCGAATTTTACTCGACTTTTCTTCTTCGGTGGGCCTGCCCGGCTCACCGACTTACCGCTCGTCATCGATTTCATCGTCCTTGGTCTTGAAGGCCTCCTCAGCTCAGGCATAACCTTCAGCTCAAGCTAGCATGTCAGCAAAGTCTCTGGGATACTTCTTTTCAAGGGAGAACAGCAAGTCATTCTTCTGAAGGTCGTTCTTAAGCGCTTCTTTTCTAGGGAGAACAGTAAGTCATTCTTCTGAAGGTTGCCCTTGAGCGCGGCCATCACAACGGACTGGTCCAGGTCTCGGACCTCCAATGCCATGGCGTTAAACTGGATGACATAAGTCCAAATGGATTCTCCTTGCTTCTGCTTGACATTCATCAGAAAATCCAAATTTCGGCGTAGATGCCAACTACTGACGAAGTGGACTACGAACTGCTGGCTCATCTGATCAAACGATAAGATGGTACTCGGCTTAAGCATCGAGTATCAATTTTTGGCAGCTCCCTTAAGGATCGAGGGGAAAGTCCAGCACAAAATAGCATCTGATGCATCATGGAGCAACATCATCGTTCGAAAGGCTTTCAGATGGTCGACTGGATCAGTGGTCCCATCGTAACTCTCGAACTATGGGAGCTTGAAGTTTGGTGGGATCGATTTCTACATAATTTTTTGCAAAAAGGGAGGGTCAGCACAAACGTCATTACCATGAGAGGAGGGATTGTAATGGAATTTTTTGATCCATCGGCTCACTTCTAAGAGCCTTTAATCTAAGAGATCTTCAGGATCTTTGATCTCCAAGATTTTTTGGTAGAATGGGTGTGAAGCTTCCCCTTAGGTCAAGTCGTAGTCCGAGTAGGGGCCTTCCCTCCTCTGCTTCTTCCTTCCGAGAATCGAAGGTCGAGTAGCTCAAGTCGGCCATTCCTGGACCGGACCATAGGGCTTTGGAGAATCCTACATCAATTGAGCCAGTGCCGAGATCTGCTGGTGCATGGCCTGCACCACCTGCATCACCTCCATGAGACCACAAATCTGCTGGATGAGCAGGTTGAACTGCTCCACATCCACCATAGCTATAGATGGAACCTGGGTTGCCAGGACTGGAGTGGGAGCATACAGATCTGAGTGGGATCGGACCATGGAGGCCGTTGATCGTTGGGTCGAAGCTTTCCTGAGAGGTATTTTTTTTGGAAAGAACTTTAGATCACTGCTGAGCAATCCTTTAAGATCGAGGGAACCTCAAGAACAGAGGGGCCCTCCTTCTAGCGCCAAATCTATTGGTGCAGAATTTGGTTGACGCCAGATTAAACTAGAGTGGAAGGGGACGAGATCACCATCGGTGATCTGCAAAATAAAGTTTTGTTCGGAGCCGATGGGGGTAGCTCCGGCAGGACCCTCCGACGGTCAAGTTAGCTCTGGCCAATAGAAATGGAGTGCTCAGTGTGGAGTTCGACAGAGTTTCGAGGAGGAGAGAAGAGTTTTAGAACCTGACGTAAGCATATCTGAAGGATCCTTTTTATAGGCGGAGCTTGTTGTAACTGTCTTGATTAATGACTATCGTAACCATCCTGATCAATGTCGATCATTATTGACTTGATAAATGACAATCATTATTGTCGTATAACCGTTTAGTAGTGGGATCACCTGTAGGAATCCATCAACAGTCTATAAGGAGTTCGGCTTCCATAGAAGTCCGATTGGAGGAGTCCAGCTACTGAGGAGTTTGGCTCCCATAGAAGCTCGATCGAAGGAGATGTCTGGGGAGTCTGGCTCCTGAGAAGTTCGGCCACTGAGGAGTTCGGTCGGAGCTCGACCGCTAATGAGTTCGACCAGCTGAATGGGTTTAAAAGGGGCTCGGCTGCTAAGGAGCTTGGCTAAGGCTTGTCCACTGAAATTTTTTCTTGACTACCAGTTGCATTATCGACTGAGCATCCGACTGAATTTCGGTGGGAGCGGAGTTTATCTCCAACAAATGATATACGCACTGACCTTCCTTTTTCTCAGAAGATCATACAGGAGCCAATCTCGCCGAACTTCAAGCTTCTGTAGTTTGATAGTTACAATGGAACCTCCGATCCGATCGATCATCTGGAGGCCTTCTGGATAATGATGTTGCTCCATGGTGCGTCAGACATTATTGTATGCTGGACTTTTCCATCCATCCTTAAGGAAGCAGTCAGAAACTGGTACTCGGCACTTAAGTCGGGTACCATCTTTTTTTTTGATCAGATGAGCCATTAGTTCGGGGCTCATTTTGTCTACAGCCGACGTCCGCATCAAGGTTTGAATTTCTTGATGAACATCAAGCAGAAGGAGGAATCCATCCAGACTTATGTCACTCGATTTAATACCATTGCATTGGAGGTCCAAAATCTGGATTAATCAGTTGCAATGGCTACACTTAAGGATAGCCTCCAGAAGAATGATTTGCTATTCTCTCTGAAAAAGAAGTATCCCAGAGACTTTATCGATCTACTAGCTCGAACTGAAGGTTACGTTCGAGCTGAAGAGGTCTTCAAGGCCAGCAATGACGAAGCCTTTGGTAAGCGGCGAATCGACCAGTCGGACAGGCCCATCGAAGAAAGAAAATCGAGTGAAGCTCGGCAACGCTTCCAAACTCCCTCTAAGTAGAAGCAAGCTCGAACTCCTCCCTCGACTTGGAGGTAGGGAAGCCTGGACAGAAAGGTGCGGCGACGTTCTCTCCAACGAAAGTTTCACAACTACGCCCCCCTCAATGCTCCAAAAACTCAAGTGCTAATGAAAATTAGGGAGCAACTACCGAGGTCAGAAAGGATGTGCTCTCATCCCAACAAGCGCAATCCTAATAAATTCTGTTTTTATCATCGTGATCACGATCACAACACTGAGGAGTGTATCCAACTCCAGGATGAGATCGAGGAGCTCATCAGACGAGATAGATTAGGTCAATTCTTGCAACGATGGCCTAAAGAGCGTGAAGATCGGTCGAGAGCATTACTACAGCCTGAGCCACCAAGGGGGGAAGATCAACAAGAAGATCGGCCGCCTCTCGGCATCATCAATACGATCTCAAAGGGACTTCGGTAGGAAGAGGCCAGGGGATCCGAGGGATCGGTGAAGAGAAGGAGGACTGAAGCTTCCATAACTTTCACTGAGGCAGACGCTCAGGGGGTCCAATTTTTCCATAATGATGCAGTTATAATCTCTTTAAATATTATCGATTACGATGTATGCCGCATTTTAGTAGATAATGAAAGTTCGGCCAACGTATTATTTTATGATGCCTTCTCGAAAATGTCCTTACTCAATAACCACTTAGGGCCTATGAACTCTCTGTTGATAGGCTTCACTAGCGATGCTGTACCAGTGGAGGGCATAATAACCTTGGTCGTGACTGTGGGGCAACGCCCAAAATTGACTGAGGCGTAGGTCAATTTTTTAGTCGTAAGGACTCCATCCGTCTATAATGTTATTCTCGATCGACCTGGTCTAAATGCACTTTGGATAGTAGTATCAACTTATTATTTGAAGATGAAGTTTCCAACAAGTCATGGGATCGGAGAGATCAGGAGAGATCAAGCTTTGGCAAGGCACTCTACTCAATTGCCCTGCATAAAAAAGAATAGTCCGATTCTTATCCTATCGATGTAGTGGATGTCCGCGACGACCTCACCGAGGAGTGGGGCGAGCCTAAGGAGGACCTCATCTTTATACCCTTAAACGATGAAAATGCAGAGCATGAAGTGTAGATCGACTCCAACTTAGGAGACGAGGTTTGGGAGCAACTAATTATCTTCCTCAGGAAGAATGCCGACGTCTTTACCTGGACCCCAGTAGATATGTCAAAAATTGACGTCGAGGTCATGGAACATCGGCTGACCGTTGATCTGAAGCATCGGTCGATAAAAGAAAAGATGCGCAGCCATGCCCCGAAGAGGCAGAAAGCAATTGTCGAAGAAGTAGATAAGCTCCTCAAAGTCGGATTCATCCAGAAAGTTAACTATCTGACCTAGGTCTCAAACGTGGTCCTCGTCAAAAAGGCTAACAACAAGTGAAGGATGTGTACAAACTTCAAAAAGCTGAACAAGACCTGCCCAAAGGATAGCTACCCTCTACCTAGGATCGATTAACTGATGGACGCAACCTCAAATCATGAGCTCCTCACCTTCATGAATACATTTTCTGGTTATAACTAGATACGGATGGCACCGGAGGATGAGGAGAAAACTGCTTTCATTACTGACCGTGGTCTTTATTGTTACAGGATTATGCCCTTTGGACTCAAAAACGTAGGGGCAACATACCAACGTCTGATCAACAAGATCTTTAAGAAATAGATCGATCACAATATGGAGGTGTACGTAGATAATATGCTCGTCAAAAGCTGAGCTTCTACAGACTACCTCGTCAATCTTAAAGAGACCTTCAGTGCACTCAGGAAGCACAAGATGAAACTTAACCCAATCAAGTGCACCTTTGGCGTGACCTCTGAAAAGTTTCTGGGGTTTATGGTATCGAGGTGCGGGATTGAAGTGAATTTTGAGAAAATTTGAGCTATTCAAGAGATGACCGCTCCAAAGATAATCAAAAAAGTTTAGTGCTTGATTGGAAAGGTGGCATCCCTAAATTGCTTCATCTCGAGATCGACTGAGCAATGCATGTCCTTCTTCCAAGTTCTCAAGCAACCAAAGAATTTCTGCTGGACGATGGAGTATCGATGGACGTTTGAAGAGCTCAAAAACTATCTTGGCTCATCCCCACTGCTGGCGAAGCCCGAACCTAGAGAAAAATTATTCTTGTACCTAGCAATCTCCTCGATAGCCTTGGCAGCAGTCCTAGTCCAGGAGGAAGTGAAGATACAGCGGTCGGTCTACTATATAAGTCGGGTCTTAAGAGATGCAGAGACCAGATATTCTAGGCTAGAAAAATTGATTTACTCTCTTCTAATTGCTGCCAGGAGGCTTTGACCTTACTTCTAGGGGCACACCATAATGGTCCTCATGGATGAACCAATAAAGCCAGTCCTTCAGCGAATGGATGCTTCCGGAAGAATCGCAAAATGGACAATCGAGCTCACAAAATTTGATATCAATTATCGACTTTGGCCATCGATCAAAGCCCAGATATTAGCAGATTTTGTAGTGGAGTGTACCATTTTTAATGATGCCGAGTTTGAGCAGAATGAGACCGATGCTTTGCTGTTGCGATCGAACTTTTCTGAAGAAACAACCGACCTTCTTGAAGATTTTTGGACTCTGTACGTGGAAGGTTTGTCCAATTCTGTTGGATTAGATGCAGGGTTGATCTTAATCAGCCCCAAGGGAGTCGTTGTCGAGTATGCATTGCGCTTCAAATTTTCAGCGACTAATAATGGGGCCGAGTATGAAGGGCTGATCGTCGAATTAAAAATTATAAGAGAATTAAGAGTAGATCGACTTCAAGTCTACAGCAATTCTTAATTAGTGATCGATCAAGTTAGTGGCAGTTATAAAGCATGAGAGAAAAGTATGATGAAATACCTTGAGAAAGTAAAAGACTTGACTCCGGCCTTCAGCTGTTTCGATATTCGATAGATTTCGAGAGTAGAAAATATAAGAGCCGACCTTCTCTGTAAGTTGGCCACTTCAGCTCTAGCCGAACTGTCCAAAGAAGTATTTTTTGAGATCCTGAAGTGCTCAAGCTCAAAGAAATCGTAGATCATTTTGCAGACAGAATTTGAGCCAAGTTGGATCGACCCATTGGTTGCCTACCTTAAGGATGAAGTCCTTCCTCGTGATCCGAAATAAGCTCGAAAACTCATAAATCAAGACTTTCGGTATGTTTTGTACGAAGATAGATTATATAAGAGGTCGTATTCGCTACCGCTGCTGAGATGTCTCCGATTTTTAGAGGTCAATTTCGCATTATGGAAAGTGCACGAAGAAATTTGTGGAAGCCATATAAGAGTCAGATCCCTGTTATAAAAACTACTTTGGTAAGGATACTATTGGCCGACCTTATACTATGATTTCATGGAGTATATCAAGAAATATGACCACTGTCAGAAGAATGCAAACGTACAAAGATAGCCGACCTTCGAGCTTACTCCGCTAAGCTCACCTTGATCGTTCGCGCAGTGGGGAATGGACATACTCGATCCTTTTTCGACGGCATTGATAAACATCATAAATTCACCAATAAAAGTATTAATTTATCAATTAATTGATATTAATTTTTAAGAATTAATAATTAATTTATATATAATTTTTGAAAAATTCATATTTTTATTAATTAAAAAATTAATTAAAAATTAATAAAAATTAATAAAAATTAAAAAATAAAATTTTATTATCAATAGAAAGAGCTCATTTTTCTGATCACAACGAAATAAATTTCAAGTAAAACGGAGCTAAAATGAAAAAGATATGAATTTTTAAAAAAATATAAAATAAATAAAAATTAAATAAAAAAGAAAACGGCTCAGCCGGCTCCGCAAGCCGAGCCATCAAGCCAAGCCGAGCCATCAAGCCGACTCAGCCATTGAAGCCATCAGCCGGTCCACGATCCAGGCGTGGACCGCCAGCTCAGCAAATTCCGGCGAATCAGAGATTGCCACGTGGTGGACCTAGACCCCTTAAGGGTCTACAGAAATTTATCGCGGCTCACAAGGGTAATTCAGTCTTTTCGTCCGACAACAGCGGCGTTGATTGGTTGCGGTGTGTGGTGCGGCCGGTCCACGCGGTCCATGGGAACAGTTATTAGCGCGATCGGACGGATGTGGTTGTTTGCGGTCAGGATCGGACGGCTGTGGTTGCTTCCGAATTTTATTCAGATACAAACATCACGCGGATCACCATCGGACGGCAGCGCTCGATCCAAGCGATGATCCGACGGTCCAGAACGCTGCCGGCGGCGATCAAGACTCCCGAAGCGCGATTTGCGGCCAGATTTTCTCGATCAAGCGCGATCCAACGGCCAGAATTTAATCCGACCCGATCTGAGCTTATCTGCATCCAATTTTGATGATTGAACGGCTGGATTTTATCATATTTATCAGAGTCGTATCTGAGCTGTTTTGATTCAAATTTCATCCGAATTTATTTGTATTTTGATGATTACAAAGGCATTAGTCCCATATTACCTTTAGAAAAAATATCCGGCCCTCCTAGCTCTATAAAAAGGACCCCAGGCCATCAGAAATTAATATCTCCGATCAAAGTGAAGCTTTGGTACAGGGCAAAGCCAGGCTATGGGTTAAAGGCTGCTTCGAAGCAACGGATGCTGAGAAGAAGAGCCGAGCTTCTACACCATCTTTCTGCCAATGCCGATCCAAGATCAGAGATCAGGCTGTTTTATTTTATTATCTTTTCTTTTTAAATTTTATGTATTTAAATTCTAAAATTTTAGTTAATAAAAATTTTTATTTTTGTATTTTAATTTCTTGCTTTTTATTGTAATTTAATTTCTGTACTTTAAATTATTGCTTTACAAGTAGATGCTAAGATCTAACTAGTAGATCTTAGTACCAAGTTTAAATTCTTGCATCTTTTAATTTTTGCTTTTTATTTTCCGACTTCACTTTTGATCTCAAAACTCTTCTTTTTTATCTTTTTCTTTTACAAAATCAAAGATTTCAAATCTAAAAACACTACCTTCCCTGTGGATTCGACCCGACTCACTACTATTTACGTTTTTTCAATAATTTTAAGAAGTCGGATTAAACTGATAAACATGATATCTTAACGACAGCATCGTGTACCTATCAAGTTTTTGGCGCCGTTGCCGGGGAAGGAATAGATGCTATTTTTTTCTTTGATTTCTTTGATTTTTTTTTTGTAAATTAATTATATTTTTTTTAATATTGCTTACTAATTTTTTTTTTTATTTTGTAGAAAAAAAAGGAGAAAATGAAGAAAGCATCTAATTTTGGTGAGATCAATCCTAACCCTAGTCCTCTTTTCTTTTTATTTATTTATTTATTTATTTTATTTTTAAATTAATTTAAAAAATATTCATTTAAACCTAATTAAAAGCCTCATGATAAGATTAGAAACCCTAACTGTTTAGAGCATGCATCATATTAGTTTTATTTTTATTTTTAGTTTTATTTTCTTTTGGTGATTGCTGGAAGCAAGGTAAGCCTTTCAGAATACAATTAGTTACATGCATCTAGTTTAAATTGCATAGAACCCTTTGATTGAATTTTTTTTTTTTTTTTTTTTTTGCATATCATATTAAATCAAATTAAGGGCACAACCCAATTAAACAAGATAAGGTGGGGATTTGATCACCCTTCCTTAGCCCACAAACAACCAACCAACATCCTGCATTGACCTAAACATTTAAATTAAAATCAATTAGACATCAACCCTAGGAACTCGAGCTCAATAGGACAAGGAATCCTAAGAGTTGAACCGGATTAGGATAAGTCAAGTTGACTGGTGTCTAGGAAAGTGGTTCAGGGACGATTGGGCCCGAAGGAAGGTGGTTTCTAATTGGTTCCGTTTGCTTACCTGGTCAAGCATAATTGGTGTCTAAGGCAAGCAATGGGGGGACTCCCACCAACCTTACACTTACCTGGCCAGTTGATTGGCTAATCCTACACTTGGAGGGCTTGAAGGTGACCTTGGCAGTTAGGAGCTATCTAGATCTAGGATAACCCTTAGTCAGGATTGATTGACCAACTTGATTACTAACCAACATTAGATCTAATTAAACCGAATTCTTCTCTTTCTTCTTAGTTCTAGGACTCCTTAGGACCTCTTCTTTAGAACTCTTCTTTCTTTCTTTTTCTTACTCCTCTAAAAATAAAATAAAAATAAAATAAAATAAAAATTCAACTAACTAAAAATTAATAATTAAATTAAATTAAAATAAATTAAAATTAATAAATAAAAATAATTTTAAAAAAAAAATTAATTTTTAATATAATAAAATAATAATAATAATAAATAAAAAAAATTCTAAAAATTTTCAAACCATACATTAGGGTTACACTAATACATGCATGGTAGGAAATCACTTTTTCTGATTTAGTTGAACTTAATTGAATGGTTGATTCACATTAAACATAATAATCAAATGGCTAATATAAATCTAATTATCCAAAAATTAGGTAAAGTTGACCTTCTTGCTCAGAAAATAGATCAACTCCTAACCCTAGGTCAACAATCTCCTGCACAATTCACATCATCTTCTAATTATCAGGAGAATTATTCAATCTGTGCTAGTCCAACCCATCATGTAAGTGAATATCCTATGACTGCACAGTTTCCATATTTTATCCAAGAACAAGTTCAAGCTACTCAAGGATACTCCAAATTGATTAGTGACCCATTTTCAAATTCATGTAATTTAGATTGGAGTAACTTTAATTTTTCTTGGACATCCCAACAGACTCAGGCTCAGACCCAAATTTCACTTGAGCAAAATTATCAAAATTATGCCTATAATAATGGTCAGCCTAGTCAGTTTAACCAGCCATCATATTATAATCAACCTTCATACCCACCTCCTCAACAGACCAATCTAGCTGATGATAGATTTAACCAACTTCAACAATTAATTCTAACTCAACAGCAATCTATCACCAGACTAGAAGCTCAAATAGGACAATTAGTTGAGTCTAACATGAGGAGAAAACTAGATCAACTACCGAACCTACCAATTTCAAATAACCCACCTAATGACCACCAACCACCTGGATTAAATTATCAATCTAATGTTTCATCTAAGAATCCCCAATTAGAGAATACCAAAGTAATTCCTGAACTTAAAAGCTTTAGGATTCTTATGGACCCATACTAAGACCAGGTGAGAGAGGCTAGTACTGATGCTAGCCAAAATGAAAACTTAGAGAAACTGGTTAGTACTGAGACTAACCACATAGAAGAACCCAAGCCAGGAATTAGTACTGATACTAGTTCCAGTTTAAATGAGATAGAAATAAGGGAAAAGAGAATAGATGATTTACCCGAGACTTATAAACCTAATGTCCTATTCCCTTCAACCCTAGAAGCTGGTTCTTCTTATAAAAATCAAAAGGCATGTAATGAAATATCAATGGAGTTGTTTAAGCAGGATCACATTAATTTACCTCCAAAATTAAAACCGCCTTTAGTCACCATTCCAGCACCCATTGAATCAAACTTAACTTCTAAAACTCCATTCATGAGCATTTTAGAAGAACAAATAGGAGAAATTCTTAATAAACATGGGTCTGAGAATGGAATCACAAATTATATCCCTAAAATTAACAAAGATTATATCAATAATGGGATTAAACATCAACTTTCTGAGATTGGCAATCCAAAACCATTGGAATTTGTCAATTCAATATTCGACACAGGATAGTGAGCTACATTGTGTCTGGCTGAAGACGGTAAACTTAGCGCTTGTTGGGAGGCAACCCAATATTTAGTTTTTATCTAATTTATCTTATTTTCTTTTTAGGATAATTTGAATAAGTTGGAGGGAGAGCTCAAATTTTCAAAGACATGTGCTGGACCAAAAAAAAAATAATAAAATAAAATAATAAATAAATAAATAAATAAATAAATATACTGAGTTATGTGTATTCTTTCATTTTTTTATTACATCCTTTATTTTTTTTTCTCCTCTCCATTGAGGACAATGTCGATTAAGCTGGGGGGAGAGAAAAATAAAAAATTTTTAAAATTTTAAGTCCTCGAAAAAGTTAGTATTTAGTATTTAGACACCTAATTATGCTTAAGAGTCGAATTAAACTAAGCATTTTTAAAAGAAAATTGATACATAGATCAGAGAATCTGTGAGATATTGAGGAATCAAGTATTAAGAAAATTCAATAAAGAGTTAAGTCTAGAACATAAAAAAAATTTTCTTGGAGCATTTCTAATTATTTCTACTAGCATCAAAGAAAAGTCTACTTTTTATAGGCTTGTGTAGGATAACTATACATTTCTTCATATAAAAATTTATTTTAATAAAATAGTTTCCAAGTACTTCTCACTGAGTAACCGGGCCTTCTTTGCCTAAGCAAGCATTGAGTTTCGCGTCAAAAGGTGGGAAGGGCAAAGAAGCTCGTTGTAAAGCTAGTCTTAACTCGTAGCCTATTTGATTCGAGCTAGTAAGCCCGAGGGGTATTCTATACCTAGTGCCTTAAAGCCAACTGGTTTGGGAGTCATTGGCCCAAGACTCGCTACATGGATCAAATAGAAAGCTTAAGGGGTTAAGACACTCAATAGTGGTACAACGTTAAAAAAAAAAAAAAAAAAAAAAAAAAAAAAATATTGGTTTCCCACCGAGTAACCGGGTCCCGTTGCCTAAGTAAGCAATGATATTCGCGTCAAAAAGTGGGCAATGTGAAAATAAAAATTAATAAATGAAGGATGGAAGTAGCAATACACCTGCCTATATGAAAGTTTAGAGAGAGATAAAAGTGGAATAATTTTAGAAAAAGTTCTGAAAAATTTAATGTTCTTTACTTAATTTTTCTATTGATAAGTATTAATACCCCAATGATATATCTCATTTAAGCTCTACTGAATATCAATGGCCATTTTGAAAATTGCTTAGGTAAAATTCGAAACTCTAAAGTTAAAAGGTATTTAAAACTAAATTCTTTCTTTACTCGAGGACGAGCAAAACTTAAGTTGGGGGGTGTGATAAACATCATAAATTCACCAATAAAAGTATTAATTTATCAATTAATTGATATTAATTTTTAAGAATTAATAATCAATTTATATATAATTTTTGAAAAATTCATATTTTTATTAATTAAAAAATTAATTAAAAATTAATAAAAATTAATAAAAATTAAAAAATAAAATTTTATTATCAATAGAAAGAGCTCATTTTTCTGATCACAACGAAATAAATTTCAAGTAAAACGGAGCTAAAATGAAAAAGATATGAATTTTTAAAAAAATATAAAATAAATAAAAATTAAATAAAAAAGAAAACGGCTCAGCCGGCTCCGCAAGCCGACTCAGCCGTTGAAGCCATCAGCCGGTCCACGATCCAGGCGTGGACCGCCAGCTCAGCAAATTCCGGCGAATCAGAGATTGCCACGTGGTGGACCTAGACCCCTTAAGGGTCTACAGAAATTTATCGCGGCTCACAAGGGTAATTCAGTCTTTTCGTCCGACAACAGCGGCGCTGATTGGTTGCGGTGTGCGGTGCGGCCGGTCCACGCGGTCCATGGGAACAGTTATTGCGCGATCGGACGGATGTGGTTGTTTGCGGTCAGGATCGGACGGCTGTGGTTGCTTCCAAATTTTATTCAGATACAAACATCACGCGGATCACCATCGGACGGCAGCGCTCGATCCAAGCGATGATCCGACGGTCCAGAACGCTGCCGGCGGCGATCAAGACTCCCGAAGCGCGATTTGCGGCCAGATTTTCTCGATCAAGCGCGATCCAACGGCCAGAATTTAATCCGACCCGATCTGAGCTTATCTGCATCCAATTTTGATGATTTTTGGACCGTTGGATTCCTGTTGAACGGCTGGATTTTATCAGATTTACCAGAGTCATATCTGAGCTGTTTTGATTCAAATTTCATTGAATTTATTTGTATTTTGATGATTACAAAGGCATTAGTCCCATATTGCCTTTAGAAAAAATATCCAGCCCTCCTAGCTCTATAAAAAGAACCCCAGGCCATCAGAAATTAATATCTCCGATCAAAGTGAAGCTTTGGTACAGGGCGAAGCCAGGCTATGGGTTAAAGGCTGCTTCGAAGCAACGGATGCTGAGAAGAAGAGCCGAGCTTCTACACCATCTTTCTGCCAATGCCGATCCAAGATCAGAGATTTATTTTATTGTCTTTTCTTTTTAAATTTTATGTATTTAAATTCTAAAATTTTAGTTAATAAAAATTTTTATTTTTGTATTTTAATTTCTTGCTTTTTATTGTAATTTAATTTCTGCACTTTAAATTATTGCTTTACAAGTAGATGCTAAGATCTAACTAGTAGATCTTAGTACCAAGTTTAAATTCTTGCATCTTTTAATTTTTGCTTTTTATTTTCCGACTTCACTTTTGATCTCAAAACTCTTCTTTTTTATCTTTTTCTTTTACAAAATCAAAGATTTCAAATCTAAAAACACTACCTTCCCTGTGGATTCGACCCGACTCACTACTATTTATATTTTTTCAATAATTTTAAGAAGTCGGATTAAACTGATAAATACGATATCTTAACGACAGCATCGTGTACCTATCAGGCATCAGACAATAAAAGTTTTTTCTGATCGTGGTCGACTACTTCATCAAATGGATCAAAGTCAAACTTCTAGCCAAAATTATCGAGGCTAAGGTACAGGACTTCATCTGAAAGTCAATAGTCTGTTGATTCGGTCTGCTCTGAACCCTCATAACCGATAATAGGCGATAATTCGTCAGAACGAGATTCGCCAAATTCTGTAAAAATCTAAACAGCTTCCACCACTTTATATCAGTAGCTCATCCATAGACAAATGGAAAAGCTGAAGTGACCAACCAGACTCTACTGCAAGGCATCAAGATAAGGCTCGACAGAGCAAAGGAGACCTGGGTAGACGAGCTCTACCATATCCTCTGGGTATATCGAACTACTCAAAGCTTGCCAACTGAGAAAATACCATTTGCCTTAGCCTTTGGAATAAAGACAATCATCTCGATCGAATTTAAGCTTCCATCAGTACAGATCGTGGCCTACAACGAGTAGCACAATCCATAGGATCTCATAGTCAACCTCAACCTGTTGGAAGAAAAAAGAAAGAAAGCCTAGGTTTGGATGGTGGTTTATAGATGAAAGATGGTCCGGTACTATAACTCCAGAGTCAGAAGTAAAATATTCAGAGTAGGAGACTTAGTGCTTTGGCGAGTCACCGTCTTTTAGCCTCAGAGCCAAGAGAAGCTTGCCCCAAATTGAGAAGGTCCGTATGAGGTGGTGGAGGTCGTTCAGCCCGAAACTTATCGTCTGAAGGAGCTTGGAGGAACAATGCTCTTACGACCTTGAAACTCAGAAAATCTGAGGATGTACTATCAATAATTTTTCCGTAATAAAACTCATTCATTTCAACATTATTATTTCTTGGTGCAAAAATTATGTGATGACAGAAAAGAAGCAATTAGAAAGGGTCATGTTAGGAACAAGAGGAGAACCTCATCCTAATGTGAGCAAAGTCAAAGATCTTATTTATTTTAGATGAGATGGGAGAAGAGATCCTGACAATGGCCCTTATGTGCCCCCATAGCCCATTAGGAATAGGAGGAGAACCTCATCCTAACGTGAGTAAAGTCGAAGACTTCGTTCATTTTAGACGAGATGGGGGGAGAGGCCCTGATAATGGTTCTTATGTGCCCCCACAGCCTGTTAGGAACAAGAGAAGAACCTCGTCCTAACGTGAGCAAAGTCGAAGATCTCGTTCACTTTAGATGAGATGGGAAAAGATATCCTGACAATGGCCCTTATGTGCCCCCATAGCCCATTAGGAATAAGAGAAGAATCTCATCCTAATATGAGCAAAGTCGAAGATGTTCACTTAAGATGATATGGAGGGGAGAAGCTTTGACAACGGTCCTTATGTGTCCCCACAGCTCGTTAGAAACAAGAGAAAAATCTCATCCTAATGTGAGTAAAGTTGAAGACCTCATTCATTTTAGATGAGGTGAGAGGAGAGGCCCCAACAATGATCCTATTATTTTCGAGCCTCAACTTCAACATCAACAGGAGATAAGATCTTCTTCAACCTCGGTCGGAGATAAGATTTTCCCCATGCTTCAACCTCAACAAGTGTAGAGCTCGAAAAAATACTTCGACAATCGCTTTTTTGGTACTTCCTTCCTTCAAACTTCAAACTCGGAAGTGGAGGGACTATTATTGGGGATAAATTTCGTTCTTGCCGAAGTGGTGCTTAGCCTAATGCAGCTAGTAATCATAGAAGAGCTTCGATCAAAAATTCTCACCTCAGTAGTCGAATCTCATCCGATCTCCTCCAGCGATCGAACTCGTCCAGTGGTCGAATTCCTTCAGCTGAACTCCGAATCCAATCGAACTCCACAATGGTCGAGCTCCAGTCAAACTTTCACAGTGATCGAACTTTTGGATTCCTCCTCCAGTCGGGCTTCTATGAAAGCCAAACTTCTTTCGAACTTCTCCAGCAGTCGGACTTCTATGGGAGCCGAACTCCTTCCAGACTCCTCCTTCAATCGGGCTTCTATAGAAGTCGAACTCCTTTCGGACTCCTCCAGCAGTCGAACTCCTTTCGGACTCCTCCAGCAGTCGAACTTCTACGGAAGCCGAACTCCTTCCGAACTCCTCCTTCGGTCGGACTTCTTCCATGGAAGCCAAACTTCTTCCATGGAAGCCAAACTTCTTCTAGACTCCTCCAGCAGTCGGACTTCTATGGGAGTCGAACTCCTTTCGGACTCCTCATCCAGTCGGACTTCTACGGGAGCTGAACTCTTTTTGAATTTCTCCTTCTGTCGGACTTCTATAAGAGCCAAACTTCTTCCAAACTTCTCCAGCAGTCGGACTTCTATGGGAGTCGAACTTCTTTCAGACTCCTTCAGTCGGACTTTTACGAAAGTCGAACTTCTTCCAAACTATTTCTTCAGACGGATTCCTACAGACGATCCCACTACTGAACGGTTATAATTATCATTTATCACGATAATTATGATTGTCATTTATCAAGACAATCATGATTGGCATTTATCAGGATGATTATGATGGGCATTTATCAGAATGATTACGATGGTTATTTATCAAGACAGTTACAACAAACTCCGTTTATAAAAAAAGGATCCTCTGGATACGTTTTCTCTAAACTTTCTTTTTCTTCTCAAAACTCTGTCGAACTCCTCTCTGAGCACTCCATTTCTGTTGGCCAGAAGAGCTAACTTGACCGTCGAAGGATCCTACTGGAGTCACCACCACCAACTCCAGATGGAATTTTATTTTGTAGGTCACCAACGGCGATCTCATCTTTCTCGACTTCAGTTCGATCCGGCGTCAGCCAAATTCTGCACCAACAGTGGCAGTGACAAATTGGTACTTGGAGAGCTTGGACTTGGCACAAGAGAGGTCTATCTAGAGCTGATGGAGCTAGTGCTAGAGGATGGAGATGATGTTGACACGGCCATACATGGGGTCTTGGAGGGGCAAGTCAACCTTGTTGGCCAGAAAGTTGATGGCGTCCTCTCATTGGTAGAAGTGCAGTTTGGTGACGTTGCTCGCACCGAAGACATGATGCATGTGCATGAATTTTTGCAGTTGGTCTAATGGGAATTAGGGTGCAAAGATACTGTCTAGCTAGCACTTTTGGTGGAGGAACTTATAGGCCGTGCATGGCAAGCTTATCGATGCGACCATCGATGACGACACCATGGTCAATGAGGGGGAGAGGAGATCGGCAGCAATCATAATGGTGGTGGATGAGAGCTGCAAGGATTGGCCATTTGTCTCCTACTTAGAATCCCCTAAGGTTCGGTGGGGTTGAGACCTGAAAGAGAGAGAAAGCTATGGAAGTGTTGAGAGAGAGAGAGAGAGAGAGAGAGAGAGGGGGGGGGGGAGGGGTTTGGCTGACTTAGGTTGGCTCGGTTAGATTTGGATTGAGCTCGAGTCTTAAATTTTAAAATATTTTTAGGCTTAAGCCCAACTAGAAGTCCGAATATTTTAAAGCTTAAGTCTAATCAGAAGTCTAAAAAAAATTTTAAAATGGGCTTGAATAAAAATGTGGCCCAATCTAGTCTCACCCATTTTCAGCCCAACCATAAAAACCAAACGATGAAGGCATAGACGATGGGCTCCAAGATGCACCAACAAGGGCTAATGATTATAGAGTTTTTGGAGGATAGAATATAATGATGTGTTAGTATCTGTACCTCCGATTGGACAGTTCAAAGTGATGCACATGAGTATGTGTGTACCATGTATCTCAAGCCAGATTGTTCACAGGAGTGACTGGGTTTGAGCTACGCCGAGTTTTTCTTAGAAAACAATCCCAATTTCAATCCTTCGTTTAAAGAACTCTATCTTTGTATATGAGAATTTCCTCCCTAATTTTCAAAGAGCTGCCTATGAAGCAAGAGGTTAAAAAACTTCTCTTCAGCGTTGAAACAATAAGAGAAGGAAATTTATATTTATGCATGAGGGTTTCTCCAAATCCAGCATGCTATCAAAGTGAATTTAAAAATTTAATAGTGTAAGTTGAGCTTTGCAAATTACATAGACATGTCTTTTTATTTGACTTATTTGGTTATTAGACCCAAGAAAAAATATGCATAGTTTTTTAATCTTACACTCAATGTCCCTAGTGTTAGTGAATAAGGATTAGTAATACGTGGGCTGAAGAATTACTAAGATATCTTTTCTTGTGGGTAAAGTTTGTTTTATTTTTTAATTTTTTCAAAAATCACTATAGGGACTAATGTAATTCTTTTGAAAGAAAATATGTAACAATATCAAAGGTCAACCACTTAGAAAAGTGCCTTTTTAATGTTTGATTACAGAATCCCTTCATTTGGAGGTAGGTTATGGGTTATTACTTCATAAAGATATAGCAGTATGTGAAAGAACAAATTAAAGGGGGAAAAAAAGGGAAGTATCCTAAAATTAGTACAGCCTTGTATATTTATTTTGTGTATGTTAGCATACTAATAGATATTTCTTTTCAACAATAAAATAAAAAAAAATATAACCATGTTCATACCTGCATGCGAGTGAGATAAATTTGAGAAAAAAATATATGAGATACAGATATTATTTAGATTACATAGCTCTATATGTATATCAAGATTTATTCAATGGATACTTGGTTAAAAATCTAAATCTAATTATAAATATCATGATTGCTTGGTGTTATCCTCAAATAGATTTATAGTGTCTCTTATGGCTATAAATTGGATCTATTGATATTGCTCATAAAAAATCTAGGATCTCATTTTTAAAAAAAATGCTTCGGCTCATATGCAATTAAACATGCACACTCTTATGGATCCTGATACGTGTAGATTTTACAGAATATCCACGCTTGGCATGTGAAGTATAAAGGTACAACCATATTTGTATCTGAATCCACTTAAATAAAAAATAACGTGTCTATAACCATATCTGATATTAAATTGGATTCGTTAGGTAAACTCCATCCCTATTCAAAGTCCAAGCGAATTTTGTTGATGCCTACTTTAAATTTCTTTTCCTCCCATCTACTTTGTGGGGCCAAGCCACAACCTAGCAAAATGTGAGCAGAATGCATGGCAGTCATCTTTGCCACGTTAGTTGTACCCATGCATAGTGCAAGAATTGCATCCCGATTCCCATCCAGCTTTATGCTGGTGATCGACTGCACGATTGAACGATTCCCTCAGCCCCCCTCCAAAAAAACAACTGGTGATCGACTGCACGATTGAACGATTCCCTCAGCCCCCCTCCAAAAAAACAAAGGAAAAAAAGAAAGAAAGAAGAGAGAGAGAGAGAGAGAGAGAGAGACAAGTCTCGCGTGACTTGATAGAGTACAGACCAGAGGATCCAAGCAAGCATGCGTAGTATAGTACAAAAGCGAGCCTCTTTTGTGACAAGACCACATCCACATGCTTATAAACAATAGAGCTTTGGATCCATCATTGTCTACTTTTTATGCTTTTTACTTTCCCTCATCCTTTTCTTGCGTTAGACGGCGATCCTTTAAAATACAAATAAAGAACTTATCATACACTTGACTGAAGCTTCCTGGAGTCAGTTCTTGTCACGGTCCGTGCTTGTGATATTATTATAAAAACTATGAGGGTTTAGCGTTTGGTTGCGGTGATATCTTTTGACCGGCATGGTTTAACCAGGCCTGTTATATTAAGCGGACTTTTCAAGCGTAAAGACGAAAGGATAGATGCTGCCAAAAATTTAAAAAAAGGATGGTAGATCCGATTTGGCTGTGGGACTCGCCGCGTGGCCCCCAAGAGAGCCCAGGCAGGTGGGGCGGGGGCCTGCTAGCTCTGCTCTGCCTAGGTTTTGTAAACATTCACAAATGTTTATATATTATTTTTGGATTTTACGTCCTCCTCGCTTGCCTTGGTTGTTTGCAAACATAGGATGCGGATAAATCTTGATGCGAGTGTGAAGGTAAATTTGTTGAAAATAATAATAATAATAATAACGAAAGGAAAACAAAGAGGAAATTGGCGTCCCCCCTTTATTTAGTTGCCTTTGGTTTTGGGTATTTTGTTCGCATCCTATTTTAACTTTTTGGTAGTAATATTTTTATTTTAAAATTCCAACATATGCAAAGATAACCCCAGCTACATAGACAACACATATTTAATTATCAAATAGTAATCAAATAAAATACTGATTGTTCAATTATTGAGCACAATTTTTCTACAAATAACGATTTAAAAGCCCTTAGAAGAGTTCAAAGAAGGAACTCCATTTAGCCTAAAAGGTGCTCATTTCTTTCATAAGCAATGCAACTTTAGCATTCGATATATTAGTCTTGACAGAAACCATTTTCCATAGCAACCGTTATTTTAGATGAATATTATTGGTGGAATATATTTGATATTTTATATTTAAAATTTTAATGACTTAGTATTCGACACCACCGCTGACTAATTTCAATGATCGAATGATGATCAATTAATTTTATCGGATGAAAATTGATGATCAAATGGATGAAACTGATCATTACTCGAATGAGTGCGACCATTTACCATATACTCGACCTATTTTATTATTCGATCATCTACCGAATAACTCATAAAACTGAATGTCTACAAAATATAGTTACGAACGACCTGAAAGATTAAGGATTGAAACCACCACTGAACTGGGTATATTAACTACTCATAACTGATTGATCGTGAATCCAAAATAACTACTCCATCGTGACCCACAATCATTAACTCCCATGCTCGCGGGAGTTATACAGTAACAGCAATCTCCATCCTTATAAAATAGGCAGGTAAATAGGAATCAGGGTGAGGCAAGAACTCTATTCTCAAGCTCTCACTTTTCAATTCTTCCAACCATTCTCTAAAATTTCTGATTAACTTAAGCATCGGAAGATTCTCCTCCAGCAACCACCAACAAGAAGACTATCTTGCAGGTTCTCTTCCATCAAATTCAAGAGTGTACATACTAGACCATTAGTTGACGATTTTGTCAGAAATTTTAGTCGCAATAAGTGCTATAGAAGCCCATGAAAAATTCTAAACAAGAAACTTTTTGTGCTAGAAAGAACTCCGTTGTTTTATGATTGGTTTAGAACCCACAGCAGATCAAAAGTAAGATAACTGGCTAAATATTAATGTCGTTTATACTAGATATGTAAGATTGTTTTGTTATGAAAAAAAAAAGAAATCTAGCTGAATTTTGCTGCTACCAAAATTGGTTAGAACTATTTGGAAGACATTATTCGATTCATGATGATAGAATACTAGCTATATATCTTAAAGTCATGAATCTGCACACACAAAAAATGAAAAAAATTACCGAATTGACAACCTAGGCAAAAGACGATGTCGAGGTTGATGGCGTTAAATGTGATGAAGCCGGGTGCGATCATGGATGGCAATGGCCCGGGTGTTGGTGAAATTGGAGTTGAGGATCTTGGTCATGTCTTCATTTTTCTCTCCTCGATAGCTGCTAGAGTTCTCCTATTAGAGAGTGCATTTGTCGAGTTGACTAGTAGCGTATTCGTGATCAACTCAATTGCGAGCTTGCTCTTTCTATACGTGATCATCATATCCGGGTCCTCCCATAGGTTCACAGGTTTTCCCTCCCAACCAGAAATCAGGACATGGGGTAGGAGCTTCTCCAATTTGTCATGTCATATAGCATCATCTATGATATGATATGGAACTTTTGGAGAGAAGTCTTGTGCTCTTGTATGGAAGAGATGCCCAATGCATCAATATTCAGATTGGCCATGATGGTACAGACTTGCTTCTAGATTGCATGAAACTTGCCATTCCCCTCTTGCAAGGTGCATGTTATCCTTTAAATTGAACAGATTTGAGCATCGAACGATAGGAAAGACATGAGCAACGGCGTGGGTGTGGGCGCGAGCATTGGAGAGGGATGTGGGCATGACGTCGGTTTGTGGGCGTTGAAGAAAGACGAAAAGTCATCATATCATATCAGATATCGATGCCGTTCACGTCAGCTAGGAGACGGATTTGCATTATGTGTCCATGCAAGCAAGTTTCATGTGGAAGTGGGGTGGCACCAGCAATTTTTTCTTTTTTTTTCTAAAATTTATTCCATCACATTTGTCTTGACATGTGTATTGGACAATTTCAATACACACATTGGTCCTTAAATCAATTAGGGTATATCTTAAGATTATGATGTGCATGCTCCGTTGCATTTGATACCATCAAAAACTTAACTGATATGATGGTCTAATACAGCCAACAAAACCTTTCTTCATGATAAAGCTCTTTCCGTAAGGGCATGGATATTGTATTTATTATCTTTTTCTCTTCCTCTCTATTTTTTTTGGATACAAATTTATTATTTATTTTTTTATTCTTTTCAAAACTGCAAGAAAATTATTAAGATTATTATAGCAATAATGCTTGATTGGTAGGTGTTATGCAAATTGAGACAATAAAAACACTTATAATTGATGTATCATGTTGCACAATAATGCGATATACATTTTTGAGATTTAAATTATCTTGGGGGCAAAATAGGGTAATTGGGTGTCCATGCATGTGGGTCATTTCAAAATAATTTGTTGATAATATTAGTTATTTCATCTCATCCTATTCAGTCCTTTTCCTTAATTATAGAGTAAAGAATAAATATTTTTCCTGTTTGAAACACATTTTTATACAATCTCAAATACTCTTTATCTAATAATTCTTCCAATTAAGTAGTAACTCAGTCATCTATCCTGCTCACAAAAACAGAAGTCCAGTCTATTTTCTCAGTAACTAAGCAATTTCCTAATCACTGACACAAACGTCTAACCCAAACCAGTGCATCACGTTCCTTGGCTTGTGCCTGAAACAAAAGTTTGACATAACCTCAAACACTCCAAGTCTAAAGCGGGATAGAGTTTTTTAATTAAAGTCTCACGTTCAGTGGCTTGCGCCTAAAATAAAAAATTTATTAGACTTGACCGATAGAAGTTTGACATAGCCTCAACCTCAGACTCTCCTGTTCTAAATTGGGGTAGAGTTCTTTAATTACAATTGTCCGAAGAATGTCGACTTACCTTAGCTAATCGGAATCTGCTCCTCCTCCGAACTTGAGCGGGTTAATGACCGGGGAGTAACCGGATCCCCAAATTACCGCCGGGATCTCTACCCGGTTTGGACCTGACTCCCACGAAAAACGCGTGACACGTACTCCACCCAGACCGCAGCTTTAAAACATGCAATCCCACCCATTTCTAACGTACGATTACTCTGCCAGCCAATCAATACCGTCCGTTGGTAACTATTTTCCGTGCCGCCCCGTACCCACACGCATCAACCACCGATCGTTTCGAAATCGATGGTCGGCACGCGGATTCCTGTGCCGCACCGAGGACTAAGCTCCAGCCCTTCCGTAATTCCCGCAAAATGCAAGGGCGAAGGTTAAATCCTTTTCAACGGTACATCAACGGGGCTTCCGCAAAAAGTGGCGCCGTCAATAAATTCAACCGCCGCCGCCGAATCCACAATCCGGCTCGACTCCATTCCACCGTACAATTCCATGAATTTTTTTTTTGACCATTTTTAACTTTATTTTTATAATTTAAAAAACTCTTATTCTAAAAACATTATAGCATAATTTCATACTTTATAAAATAATGTAAATAAATGTACTCCTCCTATGCTGTTTGTTACTGGTCGGACACTTTTCTGATAATATAATTATTAATTTTTTTAGCAACTTAAAACTTTACAATTAATCAGTTATATCTCGACTCAATTTATTTACAACTATATTTTCTATCTCAAATAAATTATTTATTTAATAATTTATAATATCTCTAATTTATATATTAATATTAAAATATTTCTTTAAAGCAAACTACGTGATTGAGATATCTGCAGGAATTTTAAAATATTGAGTTTTTTTTTGTAATTTGAGGAAATATATGGATGATGATGCAAAATACTCCCAGTAAAGTGTCCCATACGGCTCGCGCCTCCGGCGGGGCGGAGCCGAGCCGCTAGGAGGGCGGTGATCTTATCGATGTCTTTGGCCCCCACTTTCCACGTCGCTGTCACCGTTCGATTCCCTCCCCACCCTTCCATCGCTCCTTTTAAAAACCTGGGAGACGAGCTCCAATGGCGAACCCCCGAAACTCTCCTCTCCTCCTCCTCGTTCTCGTTCTTTTCTCCTCCCTCTCTTCTCTTAGGGTTTGGGGTTCGTGGTCGAGTAGGAGTAGGAGATGGAGATGGAGGTCTCTAGGCCACTGAGGCTGAGATGCTCGATCCAGAACTACGATTGGGGGAAGTTAGGCGAGGACTCGAGGGTCGCGAGGCTGTTCTCCCGGAACTCGGGGGTCGAGATCGACCCGGAGCGGCCCTACGCCGAGTTCTGGATGGGGACGCATGAGTCCGGGCCTTCCTTCTTGGTCCGGGGTGAGTCGGGGGGCCCTGACTCGGAGCCGCTGACCCTCAGGAAGTGGATTCTGGAAAACCCTGACGTTCTTGGAGAGAAGGTCGTAGAGAGATGGGGCAGTGAACTCCCCTTCTTGTTCAAGGTTGCTTCTTTACTCCGTTTTTTCTCTTTTTGTTGGTGCTAAATTTGCTTGCTGTTTTTGTAATTATTGCAGTGCTCTGTTTTTTAATCTGGTTTCCTTTTTTGGTTTTGGTGTGTGAACTTGTTGAGGTTTCACTGTTTCAGTGTTTGAATTCGTTGTTGTGTAGGTTTTATCAGTGGCAAAAGCTTTGTCAATACAAGCACACCCAGATAAGGAATTGGCAGGGATGCTGCACAAGATGCGGCCGAGTATTTATAAGGATCCTAATCAGAAGCCGGAGATGGCGATTGCCCTTACCGACTTCAAGGCCCTTTGTGGGTTTGTCAGAATTGAGGTATACAGTGTCATTATTCAAGCTCAAAATTGTTGGATCACTTCTGCTGAAGCAATTATGGAATAGTCGCATAATTTTTCTTTCTAAAAATTGCATTCTTTTGTGATTTGGATGCGAATCTTTTAGTTTTTGAGATGGTCAATATAAATATTTCATTTGCATATTTCTTTAGTAGATCAAGATTGAGTAGAAGTTGTTGAATGAAGTCGAGGTTTCTCTTTGGAGCATCGTTCTTTTACCCTTTTGTAATATTACAATGCTGTCCAAGAACGTGATAGCCAAAGATTTATCTTTGTACCTGCTTAAAAGATGAGTTTGAATCTTATCGATTTCAAGTAAGCTAGATGATCCTTATTGAAGTGGCTAGCTGACTAAATCTGTAATTTAAGAAATCTATAGAGTTGTACATTATGCAAACGTTGTACATGTTATCTTTTTCTAGAAGTACCGTTAGAAAACTTATAGATTAGGTGTTAGTGTGTTGAAGGTGAAGCGGTTCTTTAGGATGCGATACCCATCAATATTGCTATATAAGCTGTTATGCCATTGCTGTATTTAGTTGGCCATCTTGAGATGTACTCTTTATTGAAATTTATTCTGTAAATTGACATTATTTATGTACCATCCCTAGGTCAGGCCTTTACCAAGAAAATTATTTGTTTGTGGCCTTCTCTTTTTTAAGGTAACATTGGATGACGAAACTTGAATTGGTTTTTTTAAGGTGATTCTTGCCACTTGTGGATAACTGTCTAGATTGTGGTCCCCATATAGTCTATTGTTTTGACACTTTAGCTTTAGGCGTTCCAGAGTGTTGACATGTTTGAACACTTGGGGACAATGTGGCATGCCATGAGACTCTGTGGCATTTAGAAAATGGAGTGCATTTCTTACATTGCCTAGAAGTCTCGGCGCTTGGCACTTTTTGCATGTGCGAAAAATCCTATTGAAGTTGATGACACTTTAGGCACAATGTGGCATGACACAAGACTCCATGGTACTTAGAAAATGAGGTTTTCTATTACGTCAACTATAAATGGCTGCTCTTGCCACTGCTTTTGAATGCTGTTTTGTATCTTGTTAGTATTTGCTTTGCTTTTTTCCCTTTAGCCTTTCCTTGCTTTTTTTTATAGATCCCATTCTGTCAACAAAAAATTGGAAAAAAAAATTTAGTCATATTTCCATATGTTCATACTTTTAATCAAATATCACAGTCAATACTCGACCCTATAGTAGTACCATGCTGGTATGCTTGATATAGCAATCCCATACCAAGTATCTATTTGAGATCGGTGCGGTATGCTGCATCTAGTATGTCTATATGGATATGTGTTTAGTCCTACATTGGCTATGCAGTGGGTAGATCTTAAGTTCTTATGTAGGACCAAGCAACTTAAATAATACCTTCTGCTAATCTTTTTGGATGAGGTTTTGGATTATTACAAATGGTATTCGAGTGGACCCAACCTATGCTCATGTAGATTAGGAGACACTACTACATAGGTCTACTTGAAATTGATGGGCTGATTATGGTGTTTGTGATTGAATTTGATTGGATTTGCATCTTTAGCCTAGCGAGGATGCCGGGGTTAAAATGCAGGGAGTATGTGAGAACCTTTGAGGGCATATTTAGTTCCACATTGGCTATGCTCTGGGTAGATCTTGGGTACTTATATAGGACCAAGTAATCCAAATAATATCTTCTAGATAGCCTTTTTGGATGAGGTCTTGGGTCGTTATAATTGTATCCACCAGTATAATGAATCTTGCTTTTGATTCTTCCCCAATTGATCTCCTTTTGGATAACCCTTTGATCTTAATAAAATTAATGTATATTAATGTGATGCATGTCAGTTTCTTTAACCTTTAAAATGCTATTATTCTTGTTGATATACTCTTTGATGTGATTGTATTTGCATATAAAACCTTGGAATATGGTTACTTGTATTGTCCTCTTGCAATTATCATAAGTTTTGCGTATTTGACTGGAAAATAATTTTTGTTATTTCACCCTAACCTAAGATCTAAATGGTTGTATGGATATGCTCTTTTCTACATACAATTTGGCATAGTCAGTACCTTGTGTTGATACTGATGAATACATACTGTCTAATATGAGTTGTACCAATAATATTTGAATCAATATTTGCCATACTGGTCGGTACCGTACTGTACCAATATTGAACCGATGTGTAGTCCCATACTGTATTGACACTTGGTATGCCTTGCTGTTTTGTATCGCACCACGTACCGACATTGTAATAAGATGGTATCGATACGAGACCTAGTACTAAGACGCCGAACCTTGATTTGAATCGTTGTTCCAAACCCATGAGAAAATCTAAACCATACAATCTTGTTTGATTCCTTATTCCTCCATGTTCTCCATTTATGGAGACCATTTCCCTTATAACTACTATCAACTATTATTATTCCAGTGATTTCTCTTTTAGATGCTTTTTTTGTCTTCCTCCTATCTGTCATTGCAGAAGAAAAGGGTTGTGTAAATGTAAGATCAGTAACACAATTGTGTCTTTTGTTCCTGTTCCTTTCAAGGAATTTGCTCTTGGCTAGCATTTTATTGAGCTGGCTAGCGGGAGCAGGAGCTTGTCACCCAACTATAGATGATAGAATCAAGAAAAAAATCCTTTCATTTGATGGGTACTGATGAAAAGGAATTGAATGATAAGTAGGTATTTTTGTTCTTTAATACATGCTTGGTCCTCAGGCTTCTACTTTGTTTAGTAGGTTTCTGAACTACTTTCATAAAGGGATTTTAGGTTTAGCTATGGAATGCCATATCTGGCCGAACTGTCTGGTACGCTCCTGCCATACTTTATCGATCTCATATTGAGACGGTGTTCGTACTGTATCGACATGCCATCTCATATCATATCAAACCATGTACTGGCACTGTAATAGGATGGTATCAGTATGGGGCTCGGTATCAAGACGGTGAATCTTGGGTTTAACCACTTCTTACGTCTGTTGGATCTTTTTTTTGGTAAATATCATGAAACATTTTGTTAGAAAAGATTTTAATGCTGGTATATATGGACATATTGTGTGGTACATGCAAACTTCTTGTATCAATGAGATGCAGGCATGATATAGAGGTTGGTCATATTTATGTTCGGTGTGTTGGTATATTTGTTGTCGTTGTTGCTTGTTTAAAAGATTGTAAGTGACAAATGGGAGGGCATGGGACACATAGTGCCTAGGCTCTAGGCAGACGCCTTGTGGTTAAGGTCTCCAAAAAAGAATAAATTATTAAACAAACAAATAAAAGGAGAAACTACAAAATACTTGTAATCCAACAAATAAAACATCATATGCCAATAAGATGCAGTAAATGAATGGTAATTATGAGGTTAACGAAATCCAATAGCAATGCGTAAATCAGTCTCATATCCATAGTCAAGCAGCATGCAAAATGTTAAGGTAGGGTGCTAGGTGGCCAAGGTGTCTTGTCTTTTAGAACAGTGACCAATCGGCCCTCTCCCTCTCTCTCTCTCTCTCTCTCTCTCTCTCTCTCTCTCTCTCTCTCCATTTTGCATACATACAAACATACATACATAGGTGATTTGGAATGAAACAATAGGGACTGGTATTTTTAGAAATGGACCTTGGCATGTGACTAGCATGTCATGGAAAGTATTCATGTGACATGACATGCTATACTTAAATCGTTCCTTCTTAATCCCTTTCTTGACTTCATTACCTTGTATTTATGGTTTGGTGAGATATTATCAATTATCAAACCATCACTGTGGTGGCACATCTGGCATTTGTAGATTTCATGATTCATCTTGTCTTTAACATAATTTAGTTTGAAATAGTTTTCTTTGACAAGGATTTGGATTACCTATATTATTGTCTTGCCGAGCCATTAAATTTCATGTGTAGTTTCTGATTCTTGGCTTAACCAACTTGTCTTTCATGGAATCCCCTCAGGTACTTCCTTTATTCTCAAGTCTCTGTCCATTAGTTCACATGCACATCATACAAGACGTTATATATCTTAGTCCCATCTCTGTTGCCTTGGCATCTAAATTGTAACTTGAACTACTTTGCTTTCTCTACTAGCATGTTTTCTGTAGGTGCCATGACCATCTTTCCATCATAATATCCAGATGTTTGCATTGCAACTGAATTGCATTTTTTAACATACTTTTGGTCATTAATGGCCCTCTTACATATATATTGACCCCATAATTTGCATGTTTCATTGCATTTCCTTGTTAATGTGCATTACCTAAATCCGACTTCACCAATTTGCATCTCTGTTGGTGGTCTTCTTTCTATCTTGCATCATGTGTGTCATGTGCTTGTTCTATTTTGTCATTTCTATTTTTTGACCACAGTTTAAGATGATCTTTTGGCAATTCGAATTGTGGTTCTAGCCTTCTTGAAATTGTTGGATATCACTCATAAGTCATAATATTGTGTCTTATTACTGTATGCCTTTTTTTATGGTTAATACTTTGCTTTGCTTAGTTCCTTTTGGGGATTAGTCAACTCATTTGTAGGCTTGCCTTTCTAATAATTAACACTTTTGACCTGGCCATGTATCCTCAACCCTCATTTTGGTTCATTGTGCAAACTCAGCACCTTGGGCACACCAGATCAAGTTAATTCGTCCCTATGTTTTTATCTATCTTTTCTGTGCTCTTCCTGTATTGTCTAAGTTAGCCAATCTTTCTTGAGGAAGTTTTTAGTGTATATGCCACCTTTAGTTTTATGGTGGGAAAATTGTTATTACATCAGTTGCACAGCAGCCTCTTAATTCTTGAGCATGTGCATCTTGTTCTTGTGAACAACTTTGTCTTCTTTTTGCATCTTTTCTGTTTTCTACTGAGACCTGAGGTTTTACTAATTTCTCCTATAACTGTTTGCTTTCACCTATGTTGCTTGTCAACAGTTATTAATATGATGTGGGGCTACCTAATTTTCTTAGACAAGGATATATTTATATATTAGTTTGTAGGAAGATGATGTATAAAATGGATATTTTGTTGTATCTGATAAGTGAAAAAAATGTTTAAACAGTTTGATTTATGTGTCACTATGATTGTGCAGGAGCTTAAGGATGTGCTTGCAAGTGTGCCAGAGATTGTAGATCTGGTTGGTGATGAGGATGCCAGCAAGGTTCTGAATACAAAAGACCAAGATGGATATGTGGAAGTAAAACCCATTCTACAGTCAATCTTCACTAAGATTATGTCAGCAAATAAAGAGGCAGTTTCTGAATTGGTATCCAAATTAAAATGTCGTTTGAATGTGGAAAATAAGGTACTTGGAATTAGTGAACTGTATGGAAAGCCATAGTTTTTGGTTGTTATTTGTTTCTTTGAAATATAGCACCATTTCAGTTGCATCATTTTGGTATAGCTAATTACTTCTGGTCAAGTAATTCTTCATGACACTATAAATAATTCTCTCACTTCATGTTGAACTCGTGAATCTTTTTCCTTATTTACCTCACCTTATAACAAACTCTGGAAAGCTGCCTCCTTGCTATCTTAACTTCCACATCTTGACTAAACTATGAGCTTAAATGTGAATATTGGGTATGAACTCAACCTTATGTTCTACTCCCTAAGTTAATATAGTTGAAACCTGTAGCTCAATCAGTTGACCAGGTATTTTGCAACTTCCAGGTCTTGGGTGTGAATATTTGTAGCTTAGCATATCAGTTGGATGTTTAATTATTTACCAATATATGAATCCATAAGAATAGTTTAATAAACATGGCTCGCCAAATTACTTTCTAGCCAGGCATGCCAGACTGACAATTTTTGATTTTGGATTCTCTGTTTGTGACCTTGTAGTACTGCTTTACCTTATGTGAGCATAAATGTTTTTTTTTTTTCGTTAAGTACATATGTATATTTATTCCTTTGGATAGAAAAGCAACCTATACATTTCATCAAAGAATTTCCGGATTTGAAATTTAGCCTAACTGCAAGACTTTCTGATCATGCACAGAAGTTTCTAGAAAATCTACTATTGGGTAGAAGGTATTTGATTAGTCAAATGAAAACATGAATAGGTGTTGTTTGCTGCAATTTGCAGACTTTGTTCCCGTTTACGGATGGCACCTTACAAAAGTTGGATATACTGTGTACTGAAAATGCTTGCTGCTAGGAAAAGCTGTCGGTGATCTCAGAATCATTTTTCTGTGAAAGCTGCACCTGGAAATTGGTTTTAATGCATACTTCATGCTTACAGGCTTAGAAAGAGTGATTGGTAGTTGGAGGACGTGCTTTCTCTCATAAACTGCATCTTAACATGTACAATCCTGTCATGCAATATCTCAAGGCCTTTTTGGCTATTATTTGTCATAGTTAGATTTTCATTCTGTTTAAGTGCTAGCTGCTGTGATATAATAACCTGCATTTTGTAAATAAACAGGAAGAATTACATATGGGTTGATACAGGATATAGAAGGTAAAGCAAGTGCTCATGTTTTCTTCTTGACTGGTTATATGGCATGAAATCCAAGCATGCATACATAGGAGACATTCTTCACATTTGTTAAACATTTTGTCTAAAATTATACATATCATCAACAGTCTCTTTTGCCTAGCAAGCCAATGCGGTGACATTTGGACCTAATGAAAGATCTAGGATCCAACGATTTATGGTTTCCAGATTTTTATTTGCTATTGGATTTGCTGATGTTAGTAGCATGTAATGTGAATCAGATTAGGAAGTTGACAGAAAAGGAACAGCTAGTATTGCTATTAGAGCAGCAGTATCCAGCTGATGTTGGAGTTATATCAGCCTTCTTCTTTAATTATGTGAAGCTTAGTCCTGGTGAAGCACTGTATATTGGAGCAAATGAACCCCACGCCTATATTTCTGGTGACTGTATTGAATGCATGGCCACATCAGATAATGTTGTACGAGCTGGGCTAACACCCAAGTACAGGGACGTGCAGACTCTTTGTTCTATGCTGACATATAAACAGGTCTGTATTTCTTATCATCTATCCCTGGTGAAGAGCTTTTCCCTTTATTCATGCTTTAGTTTACCTTGTTGACTAGCAGTTCAAGTTTAATTTTAAAACATAACATGTTGATTATTTACATCTTCTCATTTTGCAATAAATGCACATTCTTGTGAAACATTTGAGTATTTTGCTAAAATTCATAGCTGATAATTCTTAAAGTGACAATACTAAACATGTAATAGCCAATACCTTACTTTGAGTATCTATCACATGCTTCTACCTAAGAAACAGAACACAAACTACTTTTGTGACTTTAAGCTCATGTAGATGGTTACATGCTTCAACTGAAATTGGATGATTGTTGGACATTGTTGAGATCTATCTGTGTAATTTAAGCTTAGACATCAAATTTTCTCATGGTAATTGAAGATTTATTTTTCAAAATTACCTCACTTGTAACTAAAGCAACTGGAGGCCTGTGAAAGAACTTCAACAGTTAACAGCAAATGCTACCTCTTTATCTGTGGTTTGAGAGTGTTAAAACTAGTGATCGGTGCGAAGTCCACTCCTATTTGTAGCAAGTACCATTTTCTTCACAAATTTGGAAAACCACCTTCTAATAATCTTAGAGTTGGATGGAAGTCTTCTTTATCCTAAATGAAGAGGCTAATATGAATCAATCTTGGTGGTACCCTCCGTCGGTGTCCTATTTGTTTGAACCATATTGATCATTGAAGGTCCGTTTGAACCATATTGATTATTGAAGGTCTTGGGCAATATTGTCATGTAATGGTAGCTACTAGATTTTTCTGTAATCTCAAATTGAATGGACACAGGCTGGGTTTGTTTGCTTACCAATTTTCCTTGCCACTGTCCTACCAAGCCAACTTTAGTAGCTGCAGTCTTCCACCTAGAGTGCTGTACGTTCTCTGGAATCTCATCCTGCTACCGTTGTAGCTTCCTAACATCTCCACAATCAAGTAAGTAGATAGTTCCGTTGAGAAATTATCCTAGTTCAACAATAAATTGCCATTCAGTCTTATTTTTTTTTCTTTTTTAATTTAATCACAATATTATGCTTTAGTTTGAACTCTAGATGTAAGGACTAAATGAGTAAAAATCAATAACTTTATATAGTTCAGTATTTTTACGTTCTTACCATATATATTTCCATGCTTTGCTCTCAGACTCATCCTCGAATCAGGTACCTAAGAGCCAGCTTTGATGTTCATTAGCATCCATTGATGTCATCAGTTTAAATGTGTGGTTCCGTTCATTGTTCAGTCATTGTTGGTTTCCCCTGGTTACTCAATCAGAGAAACAACTCTTCATCATTGATGAATGTTTGGGCTTGTTGCCCTGTATACCAGCCATATGAATGTGTTGATGTATTGGTCAATGTTGCACGCGGCTTTCTTGTACCCTTGTCCCATCTGTTGGTTTGTCCCCTGTGGTAGTGTAGTCAAATCTGCTCGTATTGTTTGTACGTCATGCTTGGATATCTTCATCACTGACTTTTGTACCGTGGTTCTTCGGTGCTTTGTTATAATTCACAGTGGGAGACGGTAAAGTGTCTTGAGTAGGGGCTGCATTGGTGCCAAGAGTAGGTAGCTCTTTGACTCGTAATTCTGTGTGTGCTGGGAACCAATGTAAAGATGCTAGTCTTTTTGTATGTGTGGGCGTACATGGATATTCCTTTTTTTTTTTTTTCCCCACAGGAACCATAATTAGGTTTTGCTGCATTTTCCTATTACGAATTTGTGAGAAATGAAACTTGTTTAACATTCCGCTTCATTATTTTTGCAATTCTATGAATCATGGTAACATGAATAAGAAATAAATCCTGTTCATCTGAATTTGTGCAGGGCTTTCCAGAAATTTTACGAGGGACTACTCTAAATCATTACATTTCACGGTATACTCCTCCATTTGATGAATTTGAAGTTGATCGCTGCTCACTTTCGCCAGAAGAGTCTCTTGTGCTCCCAGCCATACCAGGCCCGTCTATTTTTGTTGTCGTGGCTGGGGAGGGAAGAATGCAGATGGGTTCGGCAGTTGATGAAGAAATGGTTATGGAGGGCCATGTATATTTTGTGCCTGCTCATAGTGAGATTGGGCTAACTGCTGGTGCTGCTGGGTCATTGCAGCTTTATAGAGCTGGGGTGAACGGTAGAGTTCTTTAATTAATAATAATCAAAGATCTACTACTATAGGTCTCAAATAAATGTCGGAAAGTTCTGGTGTTGTCTTCGGGAGATGTTGGAGTAGTCTTTTTTTAGCATTACATCCATAATCAATGTTTATGCGTAATATGAGGTGTAATAGAGAACAACTGAGATATGTATGGTTAAATGAAAAAAGGAATTTCGTTTTGATTGTTGTTCAATGGATTTTGTACTTGCCACTTCACTGTATTGCACCATGAAATGTTTCTTGTATTTATTTTCTGCAACTCTGAGATTGAAGTTTGATATCTTGATGTGTGGTTGAAAAAACACGGGTGCACAATTGCACGCTTGCACACGGAGACTGAACGTATATGGGGCTCGTGAATCTATCAGTTGGTTCACTTTGTGGAAGCTGTATTAGTCTTGTATCGGTGGATGGTTATACAGTTAATTATCAGAATGGATGAGATTCAAGAAAATCAGAATATTTAATGTGAAGGTGCCATCGGTAGTTGTTCGCGTATTTTATAACCAATCTATTGTTAATGATCACAGATGTGGTTATTGAATAATTTTTACTGGAATGAGTAGTTCGTCATGCCTATATATATATATATATATTATATATTACACTTTATGATTACAGTGTGGTGAACCTGGTCTTACTTTTTTGATTCAAACACCTGATGGATTACATAATTTACTCATTAGCACGGTTTAGCACTGTGACCCAAAGAGGGGTGGATTGATGGAAGTGGTATAGACTTACATTTGGCACATTGCAAATATGAGCAGGCCTGAATCTGGCTGAAGCTTGAGCCTACCTAACATGATTGTGGCTCTTGGTAAAAATAGATAAAAGGTTAAAGGGGGCTTTTTAGCATTCTAGCGAATTTATTGAATTAATTGTTTTACTTGTCTTTGAATGAAAGTGCAAGTAATTTCAATTGTTTGGAGCTCATATATATACACCAAGCAAACCGAGCAAGTTGTCTTGTCTTTCGGGATGAGCTTATCGTTATACATTTGCATATATTTGTATGTCTGTTTGTGCGCACCCACATGCATTTGGAAAGTACTTCTTGCTGCGAAAGAAAATTAAAAACCAACGACTCCCTAACATACTGCCGTCAATCCGCTGTAAATTAGTCCCATTTCTCATCAATCTAAGCTCTGACCAACTGCAGCATCAATATGGTTTAACGGATTATTGGCTGAGCTACTTCAGAAAGCAGTGATGGACATCAAGATGGTGAGAAGAGAAGCCTAAAATGCCAATAAGGCAGCCTCCTCTCAGCCAAAGTAGCCTTATAGCCCAAAATACAAGAACACAATCGGACCGCTTGGCACCAGTGGTCCAACGAAACCAAATGTACTAAAATTTTATAAATTCCCGCAATTTTAGTTGTTCGAGAATTGACTAACATGCAATTCCTTCAATTTAACTTTATAAATTTTATAAATGACTTCTATCATGACCAAGATAGCTGAGAATTGACTAACACGTAATTCTTTCAATTTAAGAGTCGCTCCGTACCATGCCATAGGTGCTCTCTTTGACATGTGATAATATATATGGATATGAAAGCTCATCATTTTCTAAGTTCATAACTTAATATCCGTTCATCTGGTCCAACTTCTTGAGATTAGGTTCATCTCTCTCTCTCTCTCTCTCTGACCATTCAGCAGTGTCAAGGAAATCCATAGTTTCAAGCAACAACCCACGCGCGGTCGCAGATTCCTACTAGCAAAAAAATTTTTAGAGAAAAGTTGGTAGGGAAATTTGCCACCCAAGGCTAGTTTTAAAAGAGGAATCCCATGATGACAAACTTGGCGAAAACAACTCACAAATCTCACTCGAGGAATAAAAACATCGCATATCTTTTAGTCCCGTCTATCGGTAACGTAGTGTTCTTAATTTAAGGATGGGGGGTTTTGGGAGTCTTTGTTGATTTCTTCTCGCAGACGAATCGCTCATGCGAGCAGGATGAGGCCCTGCCGGCGCCTACTTTTCTACGCCGTGGAATGGTTGGGGGGGGGTGGGACGATAACATCTAATAAGTAATCACATCAAGGGACTCGGAACTGTAACCTCCGTATGGTCTTGTCACAAAAAAACTTTTCTAGCTGTAATTGGGGTGGTGACGACGGAAATGTACTGTTTTCCACCATGCTTGCTTTCCGTTCTCCAAGGACTCCTGACAAGGAGGTCTATGGTAACCACATGTACATGGCTGATTGGCATTTGATGTCAACATAAACTAAGAATGGGGCGAAATTAATCTTCTACCACAGCATATTGATGAATAAAATACTAAGATGACGTGAGCAAATATTTTTCTTCTTCCTCCTCCTCTCTATCAAAAAGAAAAAACAATAAACTATCAGGATCAATAGCCTGCATGCAGTTTTCCACGGATATTATGTCACGTACTCTTCCCGCATCTAATACGACGAGTGGAATGCAGGGTCTGGTGATCACTAGATTGGGCAAAATAATAATAAATTGAATGACAAGTACCATTGATGGAGCTCTTGACAGGAATCCGTAGATGGTCAATCAAAATCGTTGGATAAGTACCATTGCTTTATCAAAGATCTCAGGGACTTGGACAAGCAGTCCGAAATCATTTAAACATGAATGATGATAGTTGGCTTAAAACAAGACGCAATCTTTTTTCTATTTATCAATTTTAGATGGAAGAAGCATGAGTTAGATGTGGCCGGCAGCATCCATACTTTTTGATTTGCATTCACATCATTTCTGAGTTGCATCACCGTCAGATAGATTTAGGTTTGGACATCTAGTGCAATTCAGTTTGATTGGAAGATCTATGTGAGGTCTATGTTTTTAAATTATTTGATGATTAGGAGCCCTTCCCTATTGCAACTACGGCAAGGGTTGAAGGACTGGCACCACCTCGTAATGTGGCACCAGCCGCATGCAAGACACTGAGAAGTCCGAGCGAGATGGATATCTTTAAGGTTTCAAAGGAAGTGAAAACTGTAGAGACGCTTTGTTCTCGATTAAAAAGAGAACTGTGAAAAATATTTCCTTGCTGTGTTGCTGACGTAAGTGCATCTGGCTACAGTAATTCTCGCTAGCAGCGAACGGACGCATCTAAATGATGTGGCCCCCTCACCGAGAGTTTAGTCCCTTCACGGGTCTACCTGACAAGGAAATGTTGATTTGATTGAAAGAAGGGTACCCGTATGCATGCATACATCTCCCCTTGCTCGCACGAAAACCTTTGGTGCATGCCTTTAAAGCGAAGCAATTAAATTGAATCTGGCTTCCTTTTCCTGGATTCCTCCATAGCGTTCTTTGTTGCTTTCTTGTTCAAAAGGTAGCAATGTTGGTTCACGATGTTTAGCGCACTCAGAAGTAGTTCAGGCAACCCTTGGTGGATGAGATCATCTAATTAACCATCCTAGTCTAATATATATGCATTACAGCAAGACAAGGGGGCAATTGAAGTGTTAAAAAAGGTAAAGAATGAGTAAGATATGAATATAAATATTTCCCAAAGAGAGATGCTTTAACCCCAATTAAGCCACAACTTAAGCGAGATACACTTTGCACTCTAATTCCAATAAATAGATTGCAAGATCTTAATGATCAAATGCTATAATTTCCTAGTAAATTATGTGAAAGAACAAGCAAGCCATATTCTTTTTGAGGTAAAAAAATGCTTGTTTAAAAATTCAAGATGCTTTGTTTAAAATTTCAAATAAAAGCAGATAAATTATAGATATATCCCAGATGTTTCGAGGGTAAAAAGTTGCTACAGCAAATTAAAGATCTTTCATATACTCTTGAGTCATTAGTAGGTAGAGGGGTGTCAAGCAAACTGCACAGCTCAACTGCTCAAGTCAGCTCAAACTCAAACTCAACTAGGAAAAGGCTTGGTTTAGGCTTGATCTAAAGCTAAATGAGCCAAGCTTGAACTAGTTGTGAAAACTCATGCGAGCGTGTAGTTCATCCCTCGTTGACTATGAACTAAATAGATCTCGAGGATCAAGGAATATTCTAAATAACACCTTTAAGCAACTTTTTTGGATAAGGTCTGTGGTTGTTACAAAGGATATCAAATTAGGTCTAGTCATTTAGACTAGAGGATTGTAGCACATGTTGGAAATTATGTTTCAAAGCCAATCATCAGCCTATTGACGATTGAGCTATTTTATAATTATAATTTATTTATTTATTAATAAAAATATTTTGACATCTTTTTCATCATAAGTTTATATCTTCTAATGAACTCGATTGTTGTGATGAAGTTCTTAGGACTATTTAGTTTCGATAAAGAGAGAATTTATCGATTAGTTCTTAAATTTATTTACGATCAAATGATAGGCTGTTAATTAGGACAATAGCGTCTATCGAGCATATGTCACTATATGCTATATAGATTGGTTGTCCTCTTAATCAAGAAGTATGAAAACACTGGTATGGCATACAGATGAGATGTATGGATACATCATCATTGAACGTGATCAACTTCAGAGCATTCTATTATCGAGAATATCTCTGATGCGATATAGGTATAAGTATTTCTTAGACCTGGGATCACCTCAATGACTTGCAAGCAACTCAGTGTACTTTATTATCGAACTAATTGAATTTCTAATTCAGCAATGAAAGACTTTTGGGCACAGTCAAGTACTTACGAAATTGGAGTGTAATCAAGATAGAATTGACCACTCTAAGAGTTGGAGAAGAATGTATCACTATATTTTAATATAGCAAAATCTTGGCCAGGATAATCCATCAGATGGATTTAATATTTTGAAATATAATGTGGACAACCAAATCAGAGTTGATAGTTGAACTCTGAGGTGTCCTATGAGCATTACGATCAAGAAGATGAATTATATGAAAACTATATCTACATGGGTTCTAAGGATGGTGTTCTATACCTTCGATCTATCCAGCAGGTATCATTGCTAGATGATCACTTCGATTGGTATAAAAATTTATTTTTGTACTATCGACTTAGGTTCGAACCTATGAGGTTACATGCATTAGAGCTTACGATCTAATCGGATGGTTAATCAACGATTAAGAATCGTTCTAGGATTAAACAATCAATACGATTGGTGTTTAACCTAGTGCAAGTGTTGCAGAAGGATCGATTAGCAATTGGATTGCTAATTGACTTAATTTGATTAAACCAATAGACTGAGATTAAGTCTAATTAAATATGATTTAATTAGATTTAGTTTGGACTTAATTAGATCAAGTTCAATTGGTTTATTGGATAAGCCAAATATAAGGAAGAACTAGTCCTAGTCTAACTAGGATTCGGATTAACCCAAGTTTTTAATTTGATTAAAAAATAAATCAAAATTAAATCTAATTTAATTAAGTTCTTAAATGGGTTAGGATCTTATTTAATTAGATTGATTTAATCTTAATTTTATTTGATTAAAAGATCTTATTTGATCAAATCAAAATAGGAGTCCTAGTGTGACTAGGACTCCCTATCACTTGCGCTACTTAATCCTCACGCCCCATGCCCTTTTTATTTTATTTTTTATACAAAAATTCTCCACTTCCATAGCTTCTCACACCCTCTTTCTCTTTTTTTTTTCTCATAAGGCAATTTATTGGAAGACCAAGTCAAAAGAGGAGTTAGTTTTGTATAGAATTCTATGAGATAGAATCCTTGTTGACCAAAATACCTTTCCTTGAGTGCCATCCCCTCTTTTAATTAATTCTTCTCTTATTCCATAAAAATAATCTTCTTTTTAGTGCACCCTTCCTTGCTGGTCCATGCCAATAATTGTGGAGGAGGCACCCAACAGTTGGGCGCCCCAATAACTTTCCATGTTTGGATATTTTTAGTCTAGGATTTTGATCTAACTTGGACTCTTCTTTTTCTCTATTTATTGGATGAATTTTGTTCTGATTTTTTCATAAAATATAAAGCTTTGGGAGAGGTTTGGGGTGTGCAAAAATCAGAAGAAGTGGGTCTTTGTGCATGAGGGTTCTATAGGCACCAAACTAGGTGTCTAGGTGAGAAAAAAGAAAAAAAGAAGAGGATCTTCTTCTAGGACTGTTTTATTTTTAATCTCTCTTTCTTTTTCTTTGAGTTTTTTCTGAGAGAGTTTTAGATCAGTAAACTCTCATCTTCCTTCTCATATTTTGGAGAGTCCAAATTTTGAAGAAGAGAGCATTGGATCGACCGTCGAAGAAGGATTAGCACAGTACGAGCATGCTGTGCTGATTTTCTGCATCGAACTTTAGATCAGAGATCGTAAGCTCGTGTGGATGACTCCTAGAGATCGGACGTGTGTGCAGCTCATGACTTCATCCTCAAGCTTGGATCAGCAAGTTAGAACATCTAACTTCCTCAGGTAATAGATCTAATCTATTAACTTCATACCTGCATTTGATGTAGTATAGATCTAGGTTAATTTGATCAACCTTTTACTTTCTTATTTGATTTTAATTTTTGATTTAATATCATGCCTTGATCATGTAATAGATCTGAGATCTAGATATTTATATATTTATTTAAATAAATATTTAATTTATTTAAATCTTTCACTGTAAGATCTTAAAAAGGTTTTCAAGATCTATCTGTAAAATCCTAGATATGGTTCCTTCAATTGGTATCAGAGCTAAGTTGTTATTATATAATTTTTATGCATATTTAGATTATTTTTTAAATTATATCTAATTTATAATTTAATTATTAAATCTAAAATTAAAAAAAATTCAGATCTCATGAACTGTCATAAGGTTGTCATGCTGTAAGGTTTAATCCTTACAGTGAATAGGTTATCCTAGTTCGTGATGATTTCACTCTAATCATAAATTTATTAGATTTGATCTAATTTTATTTATAATTTAATAGATTTAAAATAATTTTAGATCTAAAAATAAAATATTTTAAATTACACAGACTGTCATAAGATTGTCCTGCTGTAAAGTTTACCCCTTATAGTGAATAGATTGTCCTAGTACGAGCTGATCTAAAATATTGATCATAAAATTTTAAATTAGATCTAAAAAATTTTATGATCTGATTAAAAATATTTTAATCTAATTTTAATCTTTATAAATATGTTAGATTTAATCTAGAAAGATTTATGATTGATTATTATTGAAATAGTTTTAATTACATAAATCTGTTTAGATTAGATCTAAAGTAGATTCATATTTATGTTACTTGCATATTGATTATGAATCAAACATGCAACTTGATTGATAGAACCATATTGTAAAAATATTTTACAAATATGAAAACTATTTTTGAAAAGTCTACCCCAACCCTCAGTCCAAAACTTAATTAAGAAGTTGTTTGATTAGGTTCTAGGATTGTAAATTGAAGATCCTATGACATGAATCATAACACATTGGGTTAATGGATTAGTGGAGATTAGGTCCATTAATTGGGTTAGATCTAAGGTTAGATTAAAGAATGAATTTAATTAGAGAATTAACTAAATCTAATCAATTATTGTCTTAGATCAGGTCAAGGATTCTCTAGATCAATTGCAATAGTTGTAGTTAGTCAAGTCCATGTCTTTAACAAGATCCAAGATGAACTTAATTCTTAGCTACGCAGTCTAGCACGAACTATTAGGTTGATCTAATTGAAACTAATTAAATCAGTTAGTGTCTAAGATAAACCAGACCAGTAGTTTTTAATTGGCAGCTCGCTTACCTAGCCATTTCTGATGGTATCTAAGGCAAGCCTGGTAGATCCTTCCATTGATCGAACTTACCTGGTCTTTTGGTGAGATTATATTTTGATCAGATCGCTTAACTATTCAAGCTGACCCATGTCAGCTAAGTAAATCAGTTTGACTGATTTAGGTGCTCCTAAACTAGCCTATTAATAATCTTTCTTAAGCTGACTTGATGAAGTTAGTGGAAGGATTATGATAAGCTGATTAATCTGATCTACTCACTTTTATAAATTAAATTCTCTAAAATTATTAGGTTCCTAAAATAAAATAGTTATATGATATCTGGATCATAGCCTCCCATTAAAGTGGATGATAATGATATTAGATATGTGTATCCTAGAAGCCAGAATTGACTGACACTTATAATACACTTCTAGGAGCAAAATTATAATTTTAATTATAAATAATAAAATGAGTTATTTTCTATCACAAATGTGTATTTAGTGTCTATGATACATCCCTTGAGTTAATGGTAATGATAATTCTTATTTTCAAGAGTTGAAAATTTAAGATAAAAATTTTTATTATTAACTCATAAAATGCTCCTGACCGTAGGATCATCATGAGGATAATGATTGATCTGAAAGATTGATGTACAATCGCTTCTTTATAGTAGATGAGTCTTGAGTCTACGGTGTAGAGACATCAGAGCGAGAGTATAGATACTCGTTAGAGAACGAGGGCATTGAGTGTGACCACCTCGAGCAATCATAAGGAAGTCTACCTTCTCATTGTTGACTGACTTGAAGTTGCAGTGGTGTGTCTGATTCTTTGATCTGAGGTGCATCGATAGTTCACCTTGAGGGTGCTATAGTTTGACTACACCATGACTTGATCTCCTAACCATTCAGAATCCTGAGGTGTATGTTGGCTATAGCATGTTCATTATAGAAATTGAATTATACCAAAAAAAAATCTATCTATCTCGGTAGATGAGGAGCAGTCCTATGATGATCATGAGAATCAAATCCATAAGCCCATGGCTATGGCAGAGTGAAATAATAGAAAGAATTTCTATTAAGATTTTCACATCGGACTTGAATCAAATGATTAAATCATATGATAGAAATTAGGATTTGACGAGTTTACCTTAACCCTAATCTGATCGAGGCTCAAGATAGAAGAACTTAATCACATAGATAGCTGCACTGAGAGGTTTATTTTTAGTTTTGATGGATTGCCACCATATACTGCTAAGTATCACTGGTAGATTTTGGGAGCAATTAGAATGATTTGGATGATCGATCATTCTAGTTGTCTGAATCAAAAAAAAATTTGATCCATCGAAAGATGTTTCAATGATATCGATGATAGAGATCGTGACATATCCCATTACCATACAGAACTGAACCTAACTGGATCGTATAAATAAAAATTTAGATATGGATATCATCAATTGAACTAACCCAGTTCAATTAATTTGAATAAGATTCAATTAGGTTCAAAAAAATCATATTAGCACACGATTGAGCCTAATGTTCTCCTTCTACTATCATTAAAAGTTATCTCAACTGAGTTAAATATATTTGTGCTCACTTAGGTACCTTTATTTGGTCTGACTAAAGCTTGTCCAAGTCAGAAAAGGATTGTCTTAATTTATGAAATAAATTTGAGACAACATCTACCATTTTCCATCATCTGCTAATTCTTGTCTTTTGATTTTGGTCAAACATTGATCTTTGACACTTAGACATCTGCTCATGTGTCATGCACCAGTAGGAGAGCAGATAGGGGCTTGTTCTCTTGCTAGAAATTGGAGTTCCATATAGATGGGACTTCAGGTTGCTTCCTGTAATCAACTTAGGAAGGCGCCTAAGACTCAGCTTTAATCAATCTTGGCGCCACCTAAGGATGATTTGAGGAGGCTCTCATCTGATTGGATCAGATGATATCATCCCATCAATCAGATTTAGATCTGATTGCACGAAGCGATGTGATTGACGGAGATGATGTGGCACTGCATGGTGCAGCAGGATCTATAAAAACTCTATCAACGCCAAGCCTTGATGTGGATCTCTAATAGCCAATGCCACAAGATTGCCCCTCTTCCTCCACACCATCTTCTAGCTCTCTCTCTCCTCTCCATGCCCAAAGAGATTTGGGCTCCAGTTTGGTGCGATCCAGGCAAGAGAAAGGTGATGAGAAAGAAAGAAGGCAGTATTGCTGCAAGAGACGATTCTAGATCTTCAAAAGGAGTTTTGAAGATCCTTCAAATCAGATCCAAATCTGATATTTGGAGAGATGATAAAGAAGAAAAAGATCTTTAGATCTAGTTCGAGTGGATATCGATTGAGGTCAGGCACTTGCGTGGCTAGATCCAGAACTTTAGGCAATCAATAGGATTATCATAGGATAATCTGATTATCCAACAAAAGATATAAATTAAATTAGATTTTATTTTATTTTATTTTATTTTATTAGATCTATAAAATTAGATTTGAAATATCTTAGATCTGATATGGATTCAAAAAAAAAAATTTAAAATATCTCTCTTGATTCAATCAGATCTGAACGAACCTAATCCAAAAAATATGAATTTTTTCTTCAAATGAGTCCATCAATTGGATAATCATTGGAGGCCCAAAGGCCTGATGCTTATCGATTGATGGAATTATCATTCATTTTATGATCTCTTGGATACATCTTTCTAAATGGTGGTCAGATGGGCCAATCAAAGTTGGGTCTGATCATTCATTGGTTGGATGGGCCAAGTATGGTCATGTTAATGGTTGGACTTAACTGGACCCTTTTCTGAGAAGGCCAAAACCAACTGATCAGAGCCTAGGGTAAAATTTAATTACTAAAAATTATTTAAAAAAATAATTGGTTATGAACCTATCCTTAGATGTACATAGATGGGCCAACCAAAGTTGGACTCATGTACAGTCTATGTGGATTCTAGTATCCACTAAGAAATTATGATAATTCTTCGAATTGAAGGTAGAGGCTATCAATTCGAATAAAATAGTAGAAAAAATCTTTTGATTAAAGTCTAAATTTTTAGGTTTAATGAATTAATTACTAATTAGATTTTGATTTTTTTTTGTACAGACATGGCCACTTTTCTATCGCTCCGATCATTGTTGGACAATGATTAGTTGATGGAACCCAACTTTGGTAGCTGGTACCGAAAGTTGAAGATTGTCCTAGAGCATGAACGGATCCTATATGTGCTAATGGATCTTGCACCTGAGGAGCCAACTGCCAATGCACATGGAACAGTCAGAGATACTTATCAGAAGTGGCTCAGTGATCGAATCACGGTGCGCTGTATTATGCTGGCTGCGATGAGCGACAAGTTCAGTCATAGGTTTGAGATAGCTCAGTCAAATAAAATGCTCCAAGTGTTGGAGGATTCTTTTGATACACCTGATGATGTTGAGAGGCACAAGATTAGTTGCACCATCTTCAATGCCAGAATGCGGGATGGAGCCTCTATCATTGATCATGTACTGTATATGATTGAGCTGATAGAGCGCTTGAGCAAACTCAGCTTTTTCTTGCATGAACAATTTGGAAAAGATGCAATACTGAACTCGCTGCCAAAGTCTTATCTTCCTTTTCTTACTCATTACAGAATGACAAAGCCTAAAGTAAACTATCATGGCTTATTGGAGTTACTTTAGAACTTTGAGAAGGATCACCAGCTCCATAAAGAATCGATGAACTTAGTGGAAGGTTCGTCTTCTGGTTCTCGACCCTTTAAGAAAGGGAAGAAGAATAAGAAGAAGAAAATAAAGAAGGTGCAAGTTCAGGCTGAAACATTAGTGTAGGACCAGACCAAGAAGATCAAGCCTGATAAGAGTTAAGCTGAATGCTTCTTTTGCAAGAAGCGCAGGCACTGAAAGAGAAACTGTCCTCAGTACATTGCCTCCCTGGATTCGAACAGGCAGAGAAAGAAGCAAGCTATTGCTGGGCAAGACATTTATATGATAACTCCTTGCAATTTCTCTATTTATGATATTACTAATTGGGTATTGGATACCGGTAGTCCTTACCATATTTGTAATTCGTTGCAGGAGTTGTAGGTCAGTAGAAGATTCGAGCAAGATGAGAGATACCTAAACGTTGGAGATGGAAGACCAGTTCCAGTTCTAACTTTAGAAATTTTAAAACTTATATTTGAATCTCATACCATTGTTCTTAGTGATTGTCATTTCTGTCCTAGTTTCTTTTTGAATATCATTTTTGTAGGCCTTTTGGCCATGAACAATTATGAAATTTCAATAAAAAAATGAGTTAATAATGTCATTATGAATGGTTTTACTATTTTCTATGGATAATTGAATAATGATGTATATATGTTATCATAACCTATTAATGTAGTCTATTCTACTGGCAAGTATCCTAGATTAGATAGTGTATCAGATATCTACTTATGGCACTGTAGGCTAGGTCATATAAATAAGAACAGGATAAACATGTTGACTCAAGAGAAAATTCTCGAAGTCAATGACTATGAATCACTTCCAACCTATGAGTTATGTCTTCTTGGTAAAATAATTAAGTCATCTTTTACTGAAAAGGTGGAGAGCCAATGAGCTCTTAGGTTTAGTAAATACTGATGTATGTGGACCAATGAGCACAAGTGCTAGAGATGGATATGTTTACTCCATCACTTTTATAGATGATCTATTTAGATATGGATATGTCTATCTGATGAAACATAAGTTGGATTCTTTTAAAATGTTCAAACGATTCCGAAGTGAAGTAGAAAAATAAACTGAAAAGAGTATTAAAATTCTTCGGTCTGATCGAGGAGGAGAATATCTTTTTGGTGAGTTTCTTACATATCTAGGAGAGAATGAAATTCTCTCCCAATGGACTCCTCCTGAAACACCACAGCATAATAGTGTGTCTAAAAAAAGGAATCAAATTTTGTTAGACATGGTCCGATCCATGATGAAATTTGCCAGCTTGCCGATATTCTTTTGGGGATATGCACTCGAATCGGTTTGTTATCTATTAAATAAGATTCTAAGTAAATCTATAGTTAAAATTCTATATGAGATATAGACAGGATATAAACCAGCACTTTCATATCTTAGAATTTGGAGGTGTCTGACTTATATCAAACGGTTAGTTACAGACAAACTTAGACTTAGATCCGACAAGTGTACATTCATAGGATACCCAAAAGAGATCAAAGGATACTATGTCTATTATGCTGATGAACAAAAGATGTTTGTTAGCCTTAGGGCAACCTTTTTGGAAAAGAAGTTCTTTGGTGAAGGAACTGTTGCCTCTAAGGTTGAACTTGATGAAGTTCAACAGGTAGAAAGTCTGACATAGAATGTTGAACGTAAGTCGAATTTGATCAAATCAGATCCGAAGCCTAGTGAATCCGCATCATTAAGATGATCCGGTAGAATACCGCATCATCCGGACAGATACTATAAATTTTTGGTCTAGAATGGTGATCCCATCGAACTCAATGAGAACGATGAGGATCCAATCACTTATATGAATGCGATGTAGAGACTTGACTCTGAGAAATTGCTAGAAGCCATGAGATTCGAAATGGATTTCATGAAGGCCATTGATGTATGGACATCAGTTGACCCACCTGAAGGAGTTAAATACATTGAATGTAAATGGGTCTTTAAAAGGAAGAGGGGTGCAGATGAAAAGATGAAGATCTATAAAATCCATCTGGTTGCCAAGGAATATCGTTAACATTATGGTATTGACTATGATGAGACATTCTCTTCTATGGTAATGCTCAAATTTATTTAGATCATGCTTGTCATTACTGCCCATCTGGACTATGAGATCTGACAGATGGATGTGAAGACAGCTTTTCTAAATGAAGAGTTGATCGAAGAGGTATATATGATACAACCTGAAGGATTCACATCCACAGATGAGTCCAAGGTATGCAAGCTTCAAAGATTTATTTATGAATTGAAGCAGGCATCTCGAAGTTGGAACATGCATTTTGATAAAGTGATCAAAATGTATGACTTTGTTAAGAATGAAGAAGAATCCTGCATTTACAAATGGGCAAATGGTCCAACAGTGGTATTTCTTATTTTGTATATGGATGATATTTTTTTAATCAAAAATGATATCCCCATACTACAAGAAATAAAAGTCTAGTTGTCATCATAGTTCTCCATGATGGACTTGGGTGAAGCATCCTACATCCTAGGAATGAAGATCTATAGGGATAGATTTAAAAGGATGCTTGATATATCTCAGTCCACGTACATAGAAACTGTGCTGAAGAGGTTTGACATGGAGAATTCCAAAAAAGACTATCTTTCGATAGGCCAAGAAAATTTTCTCTCTAAGAAGGATTGTCCGACAACTCCTAAAGAGAGAGAGTGTATGAGTAAAATTTTATATGCTTCGATAGTGGGGTCTATTATGTATGCAATGATATGTACAAGATCAGACGTGGCATACTCACTAGGAGTGGTGAGTGGATACCAGTCTGATCCTAGAGAAAATCACTAAAAGATGGTTAAAACCATCCTTAAGTATTTGAGAAATATAAAAAATTAATGGTTGATTTATGGTGAGTAAGATCTGAAGCTTATGAAATTTACAGACTTCATATTTTAATCTGATCATGATGATAATAAAAATATGTCGGGGTATATCTTTACTCTAAATGGTGGAGCCATCTGCTGAAAAAATTTCAAGCAGCATACAGTGGTCGACTCTATTTGCGAAGCAGAGTACATGACAACATCAGATACAGCAAAAAAAATTGTGTGGCTGAGAAAGTTCATTATCGAGCTTGAAGTAGCATCCTTCATTGATGGTCCAGTCTTGCTCTACTGCGACAGCATTGACGCCATAGCTCAAGCAAAGAAATCGAAGGTATACCAACGAACAAAGCATATTCTGTGCCGCTTTCATTTGATCCATAAAATCATGGATCATGGTGACGTCGATCTTCAGAAGATCAACGAAAAGAAGAACCTAGCCGACCCATTCACTAAAGCCCTTGCAATCAAGAAGTTCGATAATCATAAGTCGAAGATGGGTCTTAGATACTATGTCGAGTGGCTTTAGGATAAGTGGGAGTTGTTGAAAATTATGTCCTAAAGTCAATCATCAGCTTGTTGATGGTTGATCTATTTTATAATTATAATTAATTTATTAATTAATAAAAATATTTTAGCATTTTTTCATCACAAGTTTACATCTTCTAATGAACTTCATTATTGTGATGAAGTCCTTAGGACTGTTTAATTTTGATAAAGAGAGGATTTATTGATTAGTCCTTAAATTTATTTACGATCAAATGATAGGTTGTTAATTAGGACAACAGCGTCTATCGAGCATAGGTCGCTATATGCTATATAGGTTGGTTATTCTCTTAATCAAGAAGTATGAAGACACTGGTATGGTATACAGATGAGATGTATGGGTATATCGTCATTGAACGTGATCAACTTCAGAGTATTTTACTGTCGAGAATATCTCTGATGGGATATAGATATAAGTATCCCTTGGACCTGGGATCACTTCAGTGACTTGCAAGCAACTCATTGTACTTTGGTATCAAACTAATTAAATTTCTAATTCAGCAATGGAAGGCTTCTGAGCATAATCAAGTACTTGCAAAGTCGGAGTGTAATCAAGATGGAATTGACCACTCCAAGAGTCGGAGAAGAATGTATCACTGTATTTCAATATAACAAAACCTTGACCAGGGTAATCCATTAGATGGATTTGATATTTTGAAATACAATGTGGACAACCTGATCAGAGTTGATAGTTGAACTTTGAGGTGTCCTATGAGCATTGTGGTCAAGGAGATGAATTATATGAAAATTATATCCGCATGGATTCTAAGGATGGTATTCTACACCTTTGATCTATTCGACTGTCGGATATCATTGCTAGATGGTCACTTCAATTGGTACAGAAATTTATTTCTGTACTACCGACTTAGGTTCAGACCTATGAGATTATATATATTAGAGCTTACGATCTGATCGGATGGTTGATCAATGATTAAGAATTGTTCTAGGGTTAAATAATCAATACGATTGGTGTTTAACCTAGTGCAAGTATTGCAGGAGGATCGATTAGCAATTGGATTGCTAATTGACTTAATTTAATTAAGTCAATAGATTGAGATTAAGTCTAATTAAATATAATTTAATTAGATTTGGTTGGGACTTGATTGGATCAAGTCCAATTGATTTATTGGATAAGCCAAGTGCAAGAAAGAACTAGTCCTAGTCTAACTAGGATTCAGATTAACCCAATTTTCTAATTTGATTAGAAAATAAATTAGAATTAAATCTAATTTAATTAAGTTCTTAAATGGGTTAAGATTTTATTTAATTGGATTGGTTTAATCTTGATTTTATTTGGTTAAAAGATCTTATTTGACCAAGTCAAAACAGGAGTCCTAGTGTGACTAGGACTCCCTATCACTTGCGCCACTTAATCCTCACGCCCCATGCCCTTTTTGTTTTATTTCTTACGTGAAAATTCTCCACTCCTATGGCTTCTCATGTCCTCTTTCTCTCCTCCTTTTCTCAAAGGTAATTTGTTGGAAGACCAAGTCAAAAGAGGAGTTAATTTTGCTTAGGATTCTATGAGATAGAATTCTTATTGACCAAAACACCTTCCCTTGAGTACCGCCCCCTCTTTTAATTAATTCTTCTCTTATTCTATGAAAATAATCTTCTTTTTTGTGTGCCCTCCCTGGTCCACACCAATAATTGTGGAGGAGGTGCCCAAAAGTTAGGCGCCCCAACAACTTCCAATATTTGGATATTTCTAGTCTAGAATTTTGATCTAACTTGGACTCTTCTTTTTCTCTATTTATTGGACGAATTTTATTCTGATTTTTTCATGGAATACAAAGCTTTGGAAGAGGTTTGGGGTGTGCAAAAATCAGAAAAAGGGGATCCTTGGACGTGGGATTTTCATAGGCACCAAACTAGGTGTCTAAGTGAGAGAAAAGAGAAAAAGAAGAAGTGGGTCTTCTTCTAGGACTGTTTTATTTTCAATTTTTCTTTTTTTTAAAAGTTTTTTCTGAGAGAATCTTAGATCAGTAAACTTTCATCTTCCTTCTCATATTTTGGAGAGTTCAAATTTCGAAGAAAGGAGCATCGGATTGACCGTCGAAGAAGGATCATCACAATACTAGCATGCTGTGCTGATTTTCTGCATCGAACTTCAGATTAGAGATCGTAGGCTCATGTGGATGACTCCTAGAGATCGGATACATGTATGGCTCGTGACTTCATCCTTAAGCCTGGATTAGTAGTCTAACTTGCTCAGGTAATAGATCTGATCTATTAACTTCGTATCTACATTTGATGTAGTATGGATCTAGGTTGATTTGATCAACCTTTTACTTTCTTATTTGATTTTGATTTCTGATTTAATATCATGCCTTGATCATGTAATAGATCTGAGATCTAGGTGTTTACATATTTATTTAAATAAATATCTGTAAAACTCTAGATCTGGTTCCTTCAGCACAAGCCCTCCACCATAATTGGATTGGATTTTATCTGATTTGGATCCTTAAACTAATGAGGATGCTCAGGCTTAGAAAGGGTGTGTGTGAGGACTTGTGTAGGCATAGGTTAGTTTTATCTCACAAAGTTCATGTATCACTAAATTTGCCCAATTATCCATGAAATTGAAGAACCAGTGTATGAGTTTTTGAATATTTAGGGACCATGTTTAACAACAAAAAGCTTCATCAAAACATGTCTTGAAAGTAAACAATAATGCTGATATAGAAAAGTCATTGCTTAGTTAAGAAGCTCATGACTTATGATTAGAAGACTCAAACTTAGTCAATCCCAAATTCTAGCCAAATCATATCTAAGTGGATACATACAGTGGTTCAACCTATAGTTTATTTTCCTTTCTTTCTTTTTTTGAGAAAACAACTTAGGAAATGATTGATTTATGTTCACTTAATTAGTCAATCCTTAGGTCAACCCAATGGAATAGCCAAAATTTGCATTAAAGGAATTATAAGTTTAACCATTTGAGAAAGAAATATGCAAACATTAAGGTTTCAAAGGATGTACTGTACTTGTGATTAAGGTAAAGAAACAGAAGAAAAGAATGTTATGTATGCAATATTCAAAAGAATCTTATGTGTGCAATGCATATCTTGCATGGTTGTTGGCCTAGATAGTGTCGTTTTATCTCTGGCCAGTATGCATATTTGATTTAAGATTGAGTGATTTGTTTGCTGAGCACCATGGTATTGGATGCCATTTTCTTTTGCTATTACTTATGCATGATGATTCATACATGAGATGGTTTAAACTATGTTTGCTTGCTTGTGATTGGTTGGTGTTACATGTCATGTTCTTTAGCTAGTATGTGTGCATGTTGATTCATATGTGAGATGGTTTCAAGTTGGTTTTCTTGTTTGTGATTGGTTGTGAATTGAGATACCTTATCAGACACATCCAGCATCAAGCATTTCATGTAAAATTTTGCATCAATTGAGTGGACGCATGGGGAAGGCCGATAGCTTAGCTTCAGTCCTGTCCAAGCAGCGTACCGTTGAGAGGGCTACCCACACTGTGTAGCACAAACTAGCCTAGAGGTAGGACTACTGGGAGGAAAGAAAAAAGAAACTATTACCCTGCATCTGAGGAATAAAATGGTGAGCAGCGAAGAAACAGACGTACATCTACTTCCACACAAAAATGAAGCAAGGGAATGATTCTGATAACATGTAACTCCGATAGTTCCATTAAAAATATATTGACAAGCAATATAGCCTTCTAAACTTAACCACTGGAGGTTAACAAAAAACCCTGCAGTAACTAATATCGGTTTTTTAGCCATTGTTTCATGGGAGTCCTGTGGTTACTACTGTGTTTGTAGTTACCAAAATCTTGCTGTGAAAGTACTTAAATTATTTTCTATTGCAAATTTTTTATTGAAGAGATTACTGACATTATATTTTGACAAAAATGTTGGAAAGAAGAGAGAACTTGTGTGTTTTAGTTCAATCCATAACAAAGAAATCCCATTAGTGTTCTTTTTAAATATTCAGATCCTCTACACCGTTGCCTCCGTAGGCATCTTATCTACAAAACAACTAAAAGGCCCCACACAGGCCAACTCAACTTAAGAACAATTTTAGAAGCCTAATTTCATGGTTCCATAAAAAATTCAATGAGATTATGTAGTTTTCATGCTTAGGGATGCTCTTCCTCGTTGATGCTGCTACGCATCCTTTGTAGTTCGTACTGGAATAGGTGCCCCAATATATATTTTTTTAATAAAAAAAGAAGAAGAAGAAATCTGCAATTAATTTTTTTTTCATTTGCTGACCTCATTCTTCAGGGATCATGAAACCAATCCTCAATTCCATATAATTAATTTATATCACGGCTAAAGTTAAGTATCATGCTATACTATACCCATCTCATCATCAAGGCTAGCTATACCTGCCCTATTTGCTAGTGCATCAAGCAACATAATTTGTGTTTGCCAACCTGATTCCTGATGAACATTCAGAACACAATTTGTTTTCTCAGCAAACACTAAATACAAATTAAACAAATCATAAAAGATTCAATATGGGGTACATAACTCACTTCGTTATCATTATTCTTTTTTTGGGTAGATACTTTGAAGTGATATACCATTCATATGGTCAGAATTCGGATGGAGGTCACATCATAAGTGCAAGTTTGTGTTGCAACTAGCGACACACAAGTGTTGGTATATAATATGCTTTTATTTGCCAAAATAGTTACAAAATTCCCTTCAATCAAGGGCTGATGGGGATCGATTATATCACACACAAGTGTTGGTATATAATATGCTTTTATTTGCCAAAATAGTTACAAAATTCCCTTCAATCAAGGGCTGATGGGGATCGATTATATCGGCGATTTCAGAAAAGGCCAGTCATCAAGCAAGTAAATTTAAAGCCTTCGCCACATTTTGCAAGTGTTAATATATAATTGGAATGTATCATGTTTTCTCCCAACTAGAATTGCATCTCTCTCTCTCTCTCACGCTATATGGTTAAATGGGACCCATGAAGTTGACTTGACATAACATAAAAGGACCAGGGGAGGCTTCCCTAAAATTTAATGACGATGTTGTGTCATGCATTTCAAACCATCCACTGGTGGTCAAATTCTTTTTGTATGCTTTCTTGGAGAAAACTTGCTTCAATCCAAGAGATGGTATACTCAGTCAATGCTTCTTAACCTCAAACAACCTCTGTTTGTCACGCACCGGCCCCAAACCTTATCCATCTCAGAGCAGATCTATTGTTTAAATTGCTTTCAAGTAAGGCAATTCTTCTATTCCATTCTCTTTGTCAAATGAAATTGGTATTCTCCTTTTCGATAAATCCAATTTCCAGTAGCTTAGAACTAACCAACCACAAGTTCCCATGCGAACCAGGGATTGATCTATAAGTTCACATGGTACAAAAACGTGTGATGTGTAAACTCGCATTAAGTTTTCCACAAATTTTGTACCATAGATTGCGATGGCATATTGCTGGCCAGAAGATAATCTGGATGCATTAGGATAGATTTTTCTTTCCCTTCTGTTCAAGGTGAAAAATGGAGTTTAAGAAGACCAAGCAGCCTATCTTCGGTATCAGGTCCTTGTCAAGTTAGACTGTGGATTTTTCTTTGAAATCATCAGTATATATTTTTTCTTTACTTTTTTTCTTTTTACTTTGGTAGTCAAAATAGAGTATTTCTTCATGTCATATGCAAATAATGAATAATAATCTTTTAAATTTACTGTAACTTGGTATTCGAATGTACATGCGAAATGCAGATCCATACAAATAGAGTGCTTTGAGATGACAAGAGCATTGTTTAATTATCGAAAGTTCGATCAAAATTAAACAACCATCATAACAGCATATATGAGTGTTTAACCTTAAGTGCTATCGACCATTAGCATATTGGTTTTTTTTGACTGAAATTAGGCAAATTAATTTGGACCACCAACCAGTCCTTTCAGGCGGATTAATTTGTCAGCAACTCTACTAGCGAGTGGCTACCCATCTAGCTGAAATTTAAAACTTTGTGGGCTGAGATCACCTGTCAACTTGGTTTTCATTTAGAGAAGAGCTGTTGGGGCATTACCAAATGTTTTAATTAAATGATGCAAGTATTACCTAACTCACAATTGAAATATTTAATCCCCAAATGAAGGATAGTTGAAACTGTTCCTTTTTTTTTTTTTTTTCTTATTATTATTATTTTTCGTATGGACATCAGTCAACAGAATGTAGATGAATGGAATAATTTTGCTTCTATCGAAGCAGCTGTCGGACGAGTGGAACTGCAAAGCTTGTTTCTTAGAGAGGGTTTGCGTCGGATCGGCCACAGAACGATATGTACGTAGCCCAAATCGTTTCTCTGCAGACCAACACGACCGGCCTGTCCCACGTGGCCCGTGGCATTCACATGGATACGTCCCACGTACGACAGGTATCCAGCACATCGGGTCCCACAGACGAATTCAGGTACCAGCACTGACAGCTGTCGGCAACCCAAGCGCGAACGGAAAGGAGTGGGTGATCCGGCGCACCGTTGATAAGATGGTTCAGTCGCAAAGAGCCAGCCTCATGGCTCCTTCCCCACCCCCAGCCACCACACCTTTTATCCCTATAACCCAGGCTTTGGTTATGTCATGCTGGTGATGCCATCCAATTATTTGGGGGGCCCTTTCTAAAGAGGAAGTTTAGAGATCCGGTTTCCTTGAAAGCCTTGCTTCCTAGAATCAGCTAAAAGAGGACTTCCTGGGTCTCGAGGGCTCGAAATTAAACATGCCTTTCTCCCCTCAAAAATAAATGAGTGGAAGATGATTGGGGTGAGGAGTAGGGGTTAATTAAGAGGCTGAAGATGGTCCACCTCCATCCAATTAATTAAACCCTCACCACAACTTTGATTCGAAGCGAAGCGACCACACATAATTATATGATTCTTTCGGCCGGCATGGGAGCCCAAGTCAAGAAGCCACCCATTCCTTCCTTGTCTATTGATCCCCGCCGCAAACCCTCCATCACCTTCTCAAGATCTTTCACTTGGAGAAAAGGACTCTCATTCAAATTAATTTCAAAAGCACACATACACACGCACAGAATAAGCTCCTACGCTTACAATCTCTGAATGGGACTTTTTACAGGAGTGATCACTACAAGGAAGCTAGACTCCACCACCCCACTCATTCAGCTTTCTTACATACCATAAGGGATCATCCATGTTCCACAAGCCATCACCAATGTTGTCCACGCAATTATTATTGTTAGCCGTGGTGTAATCGAAGACCGAAAAGCCAAGCTGCGTTGCCGACACCGGGTCTAGGTCCATAGCGTCTAGACCGTAGGTACCGTCCGCGCTGTGGCCACTACTCATGAATGGATTGAAGGAGACACCACTGTAGTTGTCGGGAGGGCCCGATGAGAATTGGGGGAGCGCCATCGAGGCTGAGGAGGTGGTCGGACTGTGATTCTCGGAGCCCGGTGGCTCGTAGGAGCTGCAGCTCTCAAATGGGGGGTAGTAGTAGTGCATGGCTGGATTATTTGAGAACTGACGGGGAGGCCGATGCGGAGTGATTTGCGCCATCATACCGGCCATAGTGGTGGTGTTGGAGTCTATTAGGGATGGCATGGACTGAGATGAACCCATCTTCTCGAGCAATCTCGGCATCCAGCGGTACCTGATCGCGTCTCGGAACATGGCGCTGTTGGCGTCGATCTTGAGCTGCCTTGCTTGCTTCTGAACCCGGGTTCTCCAATAGTTCTTTATCTCGTTGTCGGTCCTCCCTGGTAGATGCTGTGCAATCCTGGACCACCTATATCCCCACACACACAAAAAAATAAAAAATAAAATAAAAAACAAACAAACACCAGAAGTTGACGAAGGGAAAGAAAGATGTGCTAATTATGATTAACATATGAAGCGAGAAACTTCGCCGAAAAAAATACTAATCCACCGCATGGGATAAGAGAGGAAAGTAGAGAATTATAAGTGAGTTGATGAGAAAAATGATCATCTACCGGTTTCCCCACTTGGAATGGAGTTCAAGGATCAAGAACTGCTCCTCTGGAGAGAGGTTGCCGCGCTTTATATCTGGTTTTAAGTAATTCAGCCACCTAAGCCTGCAACTCTTACCTGTTCTCTTCAAGCCTACAGGTGTACAAAAAATAGATTAGCTATATATATAGATTTGTAACAAGTCAATCTAACAGAGCTGTCTTTAGACGTCGGAAAATCTCACTGACTATATGTAGGTTTAGGTTGCTAGAAAAAGAAAGAGAAAAACTATATATATATATATATATATATATATATATATATATATATATATATATATATATATATATATATATATATATAGCTTTGGATCGATTACCCGAGCACTTAGCAAGGAGATTCCACCGGCCTTCGCCATGACAAGCAATGTAGTGGATGAGGAGGGTGTCCTCCTCGAGAGTCCAAGGCCCCCTCCTGAGTTCCATCTTGTCCTCCTCATATTTGTTGGATCCCCTCTTTTCAGACATTGTTGCCACCCCTCCTAAAAGGCTCTCTAGGAGAAGCTACAAAGGAGATGGGCAGCTAAGTGCCATGTTATATAGACCATTCCAAGAAGAGCCAAAGCGTACCAATAATGGGATATAGATTTTTGGAAAATAAAAGTAGCACCCTATATGTGAACTCTATAGGCTCCTTTATTTAAAGATTTGAAGCAATCATGAAGGAATTTTTGGAGGTGATTTCCTCCTATACTCGTAGACTTGGGACTTCTAGTCCCAAAAAAAAAAGAGGAACGGGGAAACCGAGTTCCCTTGGGAATGGGTCATTCATTCAAGCTACTTTTGAGGCTTTTGGAAGGTGTTTCGGATTCTTTTCAACATGAAACGTGTTTGACTGACCAATATATCACACCATAGCTTATATTATTAAACTTAGAGATTTAGGTGTGAGAGAGAGGGGGGAGGGGGAGAGAGGTGGGAACCATCAGGTTTGGCTAATGATCTGGCGGCATTTCAGCTGTTGGAATTTTAAGAACATCCTTTTTCTCATCTCACCTGAGGTCTTTCAGGCTTCATCTTTCAAAGCATGTCTGCCTCACACGAGCAAAAACAAGAGCACCTTTTCCGGTTCAAAAGCCAAATTAGGCATCCAGTTAAGAGACAGCGTCCTCAGGTGTGAACATAGTTTTTAGATTTTTTATTATGGCATCCTCCACTTCAGTTGGTTTCCTTTATTTTTTTAGGCCTATTTAGGGGATTGTCCGTCAGAACCATCCAACAAAGAATTAAGCATCATCTACATCAAACACCTATGCCAAAATTTGGATAAGACATGCAATTAAATAGCAGCAAAAATAGTTAAAACTTGAGAATCTATATTACTATCGACCTGAGACCACCCCACCACCCCCCACCCCCTCCCCGCAGTTTTAACCTTCCACACAACTCTTGTTCTAATATTCCAACTGCGTCCAGAGCCGTGGTAAAAGCTAACAAAGATATACCACTTTTCTAAGATTCTCTCTCTCTCTCTCTCTCTCATTGTTTGAAAAACAATCATACAGTGAACATGTATCCAATGGAGAAAAAGAATAAATGTAACCACAAGCAGAAATCCAACATCAATAGCTTCTTCCTATTTCTCCAACTCAGAGATTTGTTTTATTATGTATGCTAATTCAATTTGCATGACAATCTACACATTGCTAGGCTTGAATGCTACAGGAACTGAGCCCTTGCTATAAATATTTTTCTCCATCACAATAAAGGCATGTATGTCCCTACCTATACATGATTCGGAAGTTGCCATCCTTCTCCTTGAATGCACTTAAAGCTCCTTTTATCCTAGACAGTCCAAAAATCTCGATGATGTTGGCTTTTTACAAATGTATAGTCTTTCATGGACCACACACGCACACCCATTACATTGATATTACCTATAAAGCTGTAGATCTCATGTTGAACATAGCATGCCACAGAATAGTTAATGTGCATATCTTACACCTATAGAAAAATCTGCCCGGCATCTTTAGGCAATACTTATCTAGTTCCCATTAACAATATAGGTGGGTCAATGTGATGTCAGTCTTTGCTTCCTGTTTTAATTTCACATTTTTAATATCTCTATGACACATTTCCCCTTGCAATGAGCGGATGCATACATCTCCATATGCAGGCATAATGGACGGGGAATTTAATTTAAGATTATACATCTTTGTTTGCTTTAATAAGAACAGGATTTTTATTTTACCATATGAGTGTGTTTCTTAAAAACATAAAATCTATATACGGAGGGTTATAGGCATGTCAGATCGACTAGCTGATCAGATAGATATAGTTGATCAGGGAAAGCAACTTCAGCTCCTTAGTAAAAGGACTTAAAATTTCTAGTAGGATGCAAATGTTCTACCATGATGAAAGCATTAAAGGGAAGTTATGAATCATTTGATGGAGAGACAATAGCAAAGATATTAATTCCATAGAAGAAATATAATTGAATATATCAATAAGTATTCTCCATAATGAAATGATCATCATGTTAGAGAATGGGATAAATCGATAAGGGCCTAGATGCAAAATTCTGTTGATGCTCGATCAATTACCTTCAAGGTAGAGTGGGACGTCATGTTGAAGAAATTTAGAGCACATTATAGATGTAGATTCCTCAACATTTATCCTGCTATACATGATGAGAGGTTTTGAAATCTTGACCAGTATCGAAATAGTCCAATATCCGTATGTGTAGAGTAAATATGCCCAAAAGAAGCATCTACATGAATTGATAGTTATTGATTTCTAGCAATAATTACACTTTTTGGTTAGTTTTTTGTCGTCTTGGTATAACTTCCTGCCCATTGGTATAAGTTCAAATATGTTAATCATAGATCATTGCCATAATTTTAAATTGTTTGGTTATACTTATTTACCACAATAGCGGTCATAGTTTTAGACGAGCCACTTATGCCGATCAGTAGAACAATAGCCATAAATTTGAATTGGTTGATTATTTTTATAGACTATGTTAATGACCATATTATTGAATAGGTCGATCATACTTATCAACCATCACAATGGCTATAGTTTTGAGTAGATTGATCATACTCATCAATTATTATAGTAGCCATATTGTTGAATAGATCAATCATATCATATATAGAGACCATAATAATTGTCATGATTTTGAATGGATCCATTATACTATTAATCCATACTTTTATTGGTGTTTCTAACCAACTCAAATGTACCCTTCCAAGTATTTAGGCATCCAACTAATGGGCTAGCTTTTTCCTAAGCCAGTGTCATGATGCTCCCAAGTTTAAAGTCAAGAGGGACATGAAATAAAACTCATTGACCTAGATATATGTTCTATCTTTAAATGAATTGACCAAATCTTTTGAATGTCCAAGTGGTTGGCTTTTATATAAACCAATTATAGTGATGCCCTTTGAGTTTAAGATCAATTAGGCATATGAAATAATTACTTAGTGGCATGCATGAGCCACCAGATCTTCTCTTAGAGTGCAACTATAGCTGGCCAATTTCATGAAATGAAATCTCACTATACGCTACATTGGCCCTCTTGTGACCTCCAATTAATATCTCTTTAGTTGAATTTTAGTCTTGCCCAAAAATTTTTGCCACTTCTTGGTCTGAAGAATTGGTTGAGGCTTCTTTATGAGAAGCAGAAGTTTCTTTCTTGCCTTTTTCTCTAACAATATATATAAATTCATCCTACTAGGATGATTTTCATATTCATTGATCATGATTTCAACATTTTCCATATGCGATCATTCTATTGAAAATATTTATTCTAGCTTCCTGTCTTAGATTTTTTTCTTTTTAAACATGCTATTATATTAGGTCTCACTATATTAGATCTTTATCGATTTATTCCGTTCTCCAGCATGATGGCCATTTTACTTTGGAGAACACTTACTATTGTATCTAATTATATTTTTTTCTATATAAGCAAACTCTTTGTTGTTGTTTCCCTACTGCAAGTTATTACTTTTCCTTGGTGGTTTCTTCTTCTTTCCGTTTTTGCAATATTCACATCCTATTAGAAAGTTTAAGTCCTCTACCAAGATACGGAACCTACCATCCTTCATCAACCATATCTATTTGATCGATTTGTTTAATCTAGCATGCCGGCAATCCTTGATCCATAGATTTTATGTTGTTCATAGATCAAAGTCCGCCAAGTTGGAATGAAATGTCATCTTGGAAAATATAATTTTAGACAAGGTCATGGATGCAGAATCCTCTCGATGCTCATCACGGTACATAGGAAAGGCATAAAAGCCTTGTCCAATGCTTTGGTTGCAATGACCATCCTCTTTGGTTGGTTCTGTTCTAATAATTCCCTCCCTCATGGTTGCTGATGGTTATTTGCATGTATATGTGACAAATGACCAAATATATATAGTACTCCTTCAAATATCATGCACAAATGATTAATCGAATTGATCTGTCTTATTTTTTTGACTATTTACCATATTTAGTCGACTCAGGTGTAAACATTGAGGCCTTGTATAATTAATCACTACTTAAAATGATCTTGTCCTTCTCATATATTTCAATGGCATCATCAGTGCTAAGGTGTTACGATCCATTTCTATTCGATATGGCAATTAATGATCCTTTAGTTAAGGTAATTCGCATCATAAGTAACCGCTAATATATAGTCAAACATTCCATATTTTTTATTATTTATTTTACATGGTTGTAGAGCAGTTTACCAAATTGTTCATCTTGCCCAATCTACAAAGCTCATCATCCTATCATGATCGCATCAAAGTACGTGCAGAAGCTAGATAAACCAAGTTGCTGGAATCAGATTATTGGTGCAATATTCTTACAAAACATACACAGTATCATTTTTTAGTTTGATATCTCTAGACAACTGCGCACCATAGAAATTAATCTGCCTTGTTCTGAAGCAGAATATAGCTTTTTAGCTTGACATCCCTAGACAACCACCCACCTTGACGATGAGTAGGATTAGTGTCTCTTTTCTCATTTCTGAAACCAGCATCATCTGAACCATGAGTTCCGGGATGCACAAGACTCTCCAATAGCTGTTTTACTACTCCTTTTTAGATAGTCTACTTCGGCAGTTTAAACAAATTAACCATTCAAGCAATAAATTATCATGTCTCTTCCTACCGGCGCCTACCAGCACTGCCCATCGAAATTAAGCAAATAATGTGAAGTCTAAATAAGATTGGAAATGTATGATATCAGGCAAGCAAGAAACAAAAAGAACAAGTAATTAAAATGAACACTGATCAGAGGAAAACAAAATGAAGTGAAAGACTCCCTTCTTTTAATAATTATCAAATTACTATGCTCGTGTTGCTGCGTTACACCAGTTATAGGATCATTGTCAGAATGGATGTTTGGTTAATAGAAACCCGTATGAAGGAATAGCAAGGACAATCACGCTGAGTTTTTTATGAGCTAACAGTAAGAAGAATCGGGTTCTCCGGGTAAAGCACAAGTAAAATGAGCACTGATCAGAAAAAAATAAAATGAGGTGGAACAGACGATCCCTCCTTTTAATAATTATCAAATTACTGTGCTGGTGTTGCTGCATTACACCAGTTATAGGATCATTGTCTCAAGGGATGATTGGTTGGTAGAAACCCATATGAAGGACAATCGCACTGAATTTTTTATGAGCCCACGGTAGGAAGAATCGGGTTCTCCGGGTCCTCTCTAAGGATAACAGTTTAGCAGTCAAATAAACAATATAATATGTGCTGCAGCCATTCGACTAGTCACAGATCATTGTCCATCCCTGGAGTGGACCCTAAGCTTGTAACATCCAAATCAACTGGCGAGGAGGACAAAGGTACCCCCTGGTGAGGACAGTATGATCTATTATGCACAGCATCACATTCCCTGCCAATAATGTGATTGAACTCTGCCATTTACACGGCCAGATTCTCCCATTGTAGCTAAAGTTGACCCACTACACTGTTTAATTTGTGGGCTGCTAGTCGGTAGGTGTCTTTTTAAAAAAGAACAGCTGGGTGGGTAGTGCTTGTTTGGTAGTTGCTCAGACCAAGTTGGATGCCACTCTCAAGTCTAAGGTTATGGTTGAGGATTTGGGTGATGGGAGAAATGGGAGCATTCTTCCGTGGACTTGGGACATTGAGAAGAATAATCCTCGATAAAATGGCCAATTTGCCAATTCTCCAAGTCCAACTTTCTCTCATTAATTGGAAATAGTGAAAAAGAAGTCCTTGATGTGCCCATTATATTGTGCTAAATGGACCATAACTAAATGGTCTTGGAGGTTCTTTTGCAAAATAAATAAATAAATAAAAAGGGGTTAAGTTTTATTAAGAAAGGCTTCAAGCATAGATTGGTCTGATTTGATAATGCCTAGTTGGACACAACCCTATTCGTCAACCGGTTGGTAGGTAGCGACAACACCAAGCAGGTTTTCAATTTGAGGGTGTTACACATCCATTAAAACTTCCAATGAATCCGATAAAAATCGTCATTGATCACCTCATGACTCCAAGGGATGGAAAACGATTGCGATCATCATTTTCCTGTTTTTCATTTTTCCTTCACATATCTTTTTCATTTTCACCTAGTGGATTGTATAGTCTAAACCTAGTACTCTTAGGGTTAGATCGATTCTAAGCGATGACATAGACGACAAAGACGATGGGTGAGGATGGTGAAGCATCATTAGTTAAACCAAGCTAGTTGGTTTCAATGGTGGACAGATGTCACGTTGCACTTTGCCATGCATAGTGGCCTACCTTTACCTTGCCTAACACTGGTTTATGCCCTTGGCTTAAGGAGAGAAGTACTGAGCCCAAGAAGCATTACACGATGGGATATTGACATCAGTTCAAGACTAAAATAAGGAGGGACGCTGAGGAGAGCTACGTACAACAATTTTGCTTGATAATGAGATGTAAAGAGTATCAACTTTACTTAATGGAGGCCATTAATTTAAGTTCCACTAGTTTTACTGGATTTGTTGTTTTTGAATAGACCAGCTTTTGAAGAAGGAACGAGAGAAAAGAAAAGAGGAGTAAATTTATTTTCTGCTGCCTAGGCTAGTATCTTCACCATATGCGTAAATAGGTATTCAAAGCCATCTTTTTATCCACAGCATTTTAATAATCAGAAATGGTGTCTTATAGATGGATTGATGCATAATTTCATATTAGTTTTAGTGGTCCTGCCGTCCAATTAGTAAATGCGACCACCGCCCATGAGAGAAAAAAAATGATTTGCTTGCGGTCGTTAGCATTCTTCTTTTGATATTAAGCCTGTAGTCATCAGTCACCATTTCATTGGACATTGATATTTGTTGTAAACCATTTCCTTACTGAAATAATGTATTATCTCATTAGAACTAGCTAGCTGTTACTTCTCTGCTATCCTTGTGACCCGTTGCCAAGTGGAACATGCATGCATGGTTTCAGTTTTGCTAGGAGCAACCATGCTCCCACAGCAATCTCTGTTATGGCTGAGAACTTGGAGATCTGTGCTAATAGACTCCTATGCCCGGAGTTCAGAAAATGGTCCATGTCACTGCTTAACTATATTGTCCCCGGTGGTCAAATGAACCGAGCCCAGAGTTTTATGGTTTCAAAATGTCATTAGAAAAGCATTTAAGATGTGTATCTGAGACTGTTCGTTTGGATATTTACAACGTTGGCATTGGCTGTTTGAATTGCTGTGGAGAAAAAAAACGTGGGTGCCTAGAAGGTGTTGGTTGTTGCGATATATATATGCTCCTAATTAAATACTGAAAGCAGCCATTATATGTTGAAAATTAAGTTAGGCAGTAAGAATGGAGGTTTTCTCAGAAGTCACGCAAATCATGCGTCATAAATAATTCGGAGTAAACTGATGGCTATAATAAAATAAATTTTATTCAAAGGAGCACTGAATATAATCATCAAAGCCCACGTAATAAAAAAACCTCTCCACAAAAGAAAAATAATATTTATCATGTGACATTAGTAGATCACCTTGCTCAAGAAGGTCGAGAAGATGTCTCAATATCTGTCATTAATTAAGCTCTAGTCAATTGTCAACCGTAGATGTTATTGTTTCTCATCACAATTGTTATTAGTTTTCTCACTGGAATTGAAATGAATCATTAGTCCTTGGATACCGGTGCAATCTAGAGGGTTGTCAAGAGAGGCACGTCTTAGACTGGAACGAGCACCATGGTCCCATGTCGCCTTTGGTCACAGGCTAGAGACTGGCCAGGGGAATGAAAGGTGGTGGATCTCATGTTCCAAAACTAGAAGATGTCCGTCCACATTATTTTATTCCACTCGAAACCCTTCTGTTTAGGAGTCATGATACAATTAGGCGGATATTTAACATGTGCGCCGAGCTAGCTAGCTAGCTGGGACCACCACCAGCACCCTTAATAAATTTATTATGCAGGGATGATCATGGTAGCTTGGAGAACATATACAGATAGACTCCTTTGTGCTTCTCGACTTTACGTAATCGAGTGGTTGTTTATGACTACACTCAAGATATTAGCAGTAATCATTTCTAGAAGAGTAGGTGGTGGAGCGTGCATGCGCTCTCACTAAATATTCTTTATTCCAAGAGTTACAAGCTCATAAGCAATGATATTTTACCCATCAGAATCTATTCAACATTAGCTTTTTTCTAAGAAATTTTATGTAGGATACGGCATAAAGTCATCAACAACCTTAAGCTTAAGCAGACCAGCACCTAAGACCAGAATACCTGCCCCATTCCATTATCTCCTTGGGAGCATGAACCATGACATTTTTTATGAGTAATTTTTTTTACATTGTTTGCACACAACGTCAGCGATGTGGAATCTGAGTTCCATACGTAGTCCAGCAAATGGGCCAACTCAGACCATCAGTTAGTGGATCCAATAATAGCAACAGGCCCATAAGGTTGAGCCGAGCACAACTTATTGGCCCAAAAACTCCACTTGTTGGGTCCAGGATACTGTTAGCACAACCCAACCCAGAACCTGCCCAATGTAAAAACGATTGTATTTTTGATCTACGCTGCTCCATGGGGCATTCGGATTGCACATGTTTGAGTTCTGGCGTAGGCCAGTTAGCCCAACGTAATTTGGACATGGACTTAGCTCTTGCACCCACTTACATATTCACTGGGCTGGGCCAACTTTTTATAATTGACTTTAGGGAAATTCTTTGCGAGCTTCCGTGCTGACCATCTACCTAATTGGCTAAATTTTTTTTTTTTTATAAAGTATCATTTTTTTTTTTCATTCGAATCCGTGCATGAGCCAATCACCACAGGCAATGAGTAAAGTATTTTCCTTCGACTTTATAGAGAAAAGGAGCTCAACATTTCATTCTTTGACACTCCCAACTTATTGTTTTTTCCTGCCTCTTCATTTTAACCTATCCATTATCCAAGCTGTTGCTCTTGGATCTCCTGACTTGAGATCGACCGATGAGGATGGAGGAGCTCGGCCATCGAGAAATATGAGATCGAGGATGAACTTTCGCTGGAGCTTCGCTCGTTCATTTGCAATAAAGTTTCCACCGGAGTGTTCTCCGGTAAAGACCCTCCGACGCTCAAGTTAGAAGATTGGAGAACAATGAGAAAAGAAAGCATCGAATTGAATGACATACCTGGAGGATCCCGGAGCCCCTTTATTTATTGAGGAGGAGTTAGAGTTGTATCCATTTCGAACTCTAATGGCTTTTTGAGTTAGTTGCCCTGGATTGATTCGAAAGATTTCTTTCCTTCTTGGGAGATGGGATTGTGAAAAATTCTTTCTTTATCCGAGTTTTTTGATTCGAAGATGATGTAGTTTCAGCAGAAATGGTTGTAGGTCGGTCATTGACAAGCTATGAGCCTATTCATGTAGCTTGGCGGCTGACCTAAATCCGACGAGAATGAGGTATGAAGGCCTATCTTATTTTATCAGGAGGCGATCTTCAGTAGGTCGGCCGAAATTATAGATCGGCTTAAGCTGACCTACAGCTAACCGTGGATGAATTGTCGCATCGTTTCGCTCAGATGATCCATTAGGTAGGTCGACGGTCGATCCTAAATAGGCCGAGGCCACACCAGCCCCATTCCATAATAGTTTGTCCCCTACTTACGAGGTCGATCTACCTCTGAGCGATCGATGTAAGTACCCTATCGAAGCCGAGGTCGATCTTCAAATCGTGCCTGCATTGCAGCATTGGAGATCGGTAGCGTGATAAGATTAGAAGAAGTCTATCGGCCATAAAATCTAACCGTCCATTGCTTTGCTCTGGGTCTACCCATCCTGACTAATGGGTATCTAACACCTGACGAAGATCTAAAAGGGTAGATGAAATAGGAGTAGATCGGAGCTATCCATGCCTCTTATAAATAGGATCAGTATTACTCTTTTTGACTGCTACTGTTGTTTAAAGGATAAATCGATACTTTGCACGAGGAATAGCTCAGACTCAGCCGAGCCACCATCGATCCCATCCTAACACCCCTCGTTGCTCGGTCTCCTCGCCCTTTAGATCAGTCTCCTCCGTACTCATAAGTCAATCTAGTCTGTCCCGATCTTCTTAGGGCTCGGATAGCCCTTCTGATGAGGATCACGGTTTCGGGATAATAGGTTCTCCGAGCCAATCTGAAGAACGTGAAGTTCTAGATTATGGTCCTTTCAGAATAGATTCTGTCCTCACCTCGGAAGACCTGAAAGTTATTAGGATGAAATACCATATCCTCAATGATTTTAAGTTAGAGGTCCCGAGGAGCGTATAGCTCTTCCTCAGCCTTGACGGATCGATGTTTACGAGAAATCGCTAAAGGCCGGTCTTAGGTTGCCTTCTTATTTTTTAATTGTCGAGCTTCTGAACCTATATAGAATTAACTTTTGTTGTTTGGCGTCGAACTCTTGGCGATCGATTTTAGGCTTCTTCATCTACTACCTCCTCCTCGGGATCGAGCCTACCTTCCATCTTTTTCGAGCTTGGTTCACTTTAAAGGAGCATCTAACGGAGGTCGGTGGTACGCTTCTTCTTAGAGAGGATGTCACCTTTTTCGAGGCACTCCTTCCTCGGTGCATAACTGGAAAGAGCGCTTTTTTTTTGACCGAGCAACCATGGGATTTCAGCACATCATGGGGGCGACCTCATAGGTCGGCTGTCAAACCTCCAATGCTGTCCGACGTTGAGGAGGAGATCTTGAGTCAAATCTTTAGTCTTGCTCCTCTCCTGCTGTCCAGGTTTCTTACCGAGGAGAACTTATTTAAGGTCGGACTGATTTTCAACTGATTCGAGGAGTAAGTGCTCTTGTGCGATTTCATTTAGGTCGTCTTTTCTTTTCTTTCCTCGTTATTATCATTGACTGAGTCTTGTATTTTCTATCCAGCGATAAACCTGTCCGACCTTGAAACTCTTCATCGGATGGCGAAGAAGAGGAAGACAAGCATGGCCGTGGCCCCCAAACGCGCTCGAACTGAGGCTATCCTGGCGTAGCCTACGAGAGGAGGTTCCTCGAGAGCGGCCAACACCTCGAGGAAGGAGAAGTCAACATCGATGAAGATTGTGACGCCAATTCGATCTGCTGCTCCAGGAGAGTCCATCTCTCGACCTTCTGCATCTTCTTCCAAAAGAAGCTTGGGTGGGCTAAAGATCTCCATTTGGATGTCTGGCCGTGGACCCAATGTTCTGAGGAGTGTTTCTCCAATAGAAGTTCCTTCGAATATCAAGATAAAAGGAAGGACATCGGCGACTACCGTGTTGCCCGTTCCTTGCTGAAGTCGATCATTTTACCGATCGATGTCCAGACCTTCGAGGAGGCCGGGGGTGCCTTCCGCATCCAGGACTCCTACGATTCTCTCCTTCGGATATATGTTGGCTTTTTACCGACCTTCATTTTAGCTCTTTCGTTCATTCCTCGGCTCAGCTTCCTTCTTCTTCTTCTTTTTTTTTTAGCTTGTCCATCATATGGACTATTTTGCCAAAGTAATTAGAAAGGTTCAGCGCCTCCCTAAGGAAGCTGAGGAGAAAGCCACCCAAGTCCACCGAAGGGCGGATGATGCTCAGTTATCTCGTCTGAAGGCTAAGGAAGAGACCAGATCCCTTAGGGAGAGGGTGAAGTAGCTGGAATCCGAGCTGACTAAGGCTGAAGCTCAGGTGCTGAGAGAGAGGGAGGTCGGGAAGGCACGAGCGGAGGCCGCTAGGGTAGAGAAGGTCGAGGCCTTCCGCGGCTCGAAAGAATTCCACACCTCGAAAGAATTTCGCAACATCAAGACAGATTTTGCATCGCTCTCCTACCTGCAAAGGGGCATAAATCTGAAAGAGAAGGTCCGGAAGATCTTCTCCGACCTGAACTTGGACCTCTTGGAGTCAGATGATGAGGAGGCCAAAGAAGTTGAGGGTCAGAAAATTCAAATGGAAGATATCTTCAATCCTGCGCGTGACGACCTGGTTATTGAGGATGCAGCGTCGGTACCACCCCCAGCCGTCATCATCCTACCAGACCAAGTGGAGGTCGACAAATCTAGAGCTCTGGACGGAGCTTAATGTACCATTTTGATCGAGCATGTCCGATCTTTTTTAGGTCGGCCTTTTTTATTTGCCCCTGATTTTTGTCAAGATATTTTTGTATGGGCCGACCATCACTTGTAAATACTTAACTTTAATGCAAAGCCTTCTTTTGCTAAGTTGCTGAGTTCGTATGTTTTTCGTCAGATTTTTCTTTTTCGAGACATAGGTTAGCATAGATCTTAGGCGGTGTGACTGAGAAGTGGTGAATGATTCATGCCGGTGCATTACAATCCTCGACCACAGCCAAGGAGCGTGTTTTCATGAATTTCATGGGTCGCGTCCCGATCCTTGGTCGTGGTCGAAGAGTGCGCATTAGCGAAATCTGATGGAGATGCGTTTCGCTTCTTGATCGTGGCCAAAGAGCGCGCGTTAGCGAGATCCAATGGAATGTGTTCCGCTCCTCAGCCGTGGTCGAGGAACGCGCATTAGCGAGATTCGATGGAGACGCATTCCACTCCTCGATCGTGATCAAGGAGTGCACGTTGGTGAGATCTGATGGAGATGGGTTCTACTTCTCGACCGTGGTCGAGGTGTGCGCGTTGACGAGATTCGATGGAGACACGTTCCGCTCCTCGGTCGTAGTCAAGGAGCGCGCGTTGGCGAGATTCGATGGAGATGCATTCTACTCCTCGATCGTGGTCGAGGAGCACACATTGGTGAGATCCGATGGAGATGCATTCCGCTCCTCGATCGTGGCAGAGGTGCGCATGTTGGCGAGATTCGATGGAGACGCATTTCGCTCTTCGACTATGACCGAGGAGCCCACATTAGCGGTCGAGGAGCGCACGTTTGCAAGATTCGATGGAGATGCATTCCGCTCCTCGACTGTGGTCAAGGAGCGTACGTTGGCGAGATTTGATGGAGATGCATTTCACTTTTCGACCGTGGTCGAGGAGCGTGCGTTGGCAAAATTCGATGAAGATGCATTCCGCTCCTCGACCGTGACCGCACATTGACGAAATTTGATGGAGACGCGTTCCGCTCCTCGGCCATGGTTGAGGAGCGCGTATTGATGAAATTTGATGGAGACGTATTCCGTTCCTCGACCGTGGTTGAAGAGCGTGCGTTGGCGAAAATAAAACCTGCGATAAATTATTATTCATTATCGAATAAAAATTCAAGATGAAAATTATATTCTAAGGATAATATCTTCAAACATTGTCGACGTTCTAGGTCCTTAGGATCGGAGTTCCATCCAATCGATAGAGACGGTAAGTTTCAGGCCGGACTACTTCAGCCATGCGATAAGTACCTTCACAGTTCCGCGACAATTTTGACCGTTTGAATAGGCGAGAAATGTCAGCTCGATGAAGAACTAATTGTCCTACCAAAAAAGATTTGCTCTTTACTCGAGAATTATAGTACCGAATAACTTTCTATTGATAGTTGGCCATTCAAACTCGAGCTCGTTCTTGGATTTCTTTTAGCAGATCCAGATTCGCTCTCATTCCGAAGAAATTGCTATCTTCATCGAACTCTTCTACTTAGAGTGTGGGTAACCCCATCTCTACGGGTATCACAGCTTCCGTACTGAAGGCCAACATAAAAGGTGTCTCTCCAGTTGGGACACATTTGATGTTCCCCTTCGGATTCTCATGATATCCGATGTTGTGCTTTCTTTCCTCAAAATTAAACCTCGAAAATAACCGAGGGCCCTTCCTCTAGCACCAACTGTTGCTCCTGGATCTCCTGGCTTGAGGTCGGCCGACGAGGATGGAGGAGCTCGGCCATCAAGAAAAATGAGGCCGAGAATGAACTTTCACTGGAGCTTCGCCCGTTCACCTGTAATAAAGTCCCCACCGAAGTATTCTCCGATAAAGATCCTCCGACACTCAAGTTAGGAGATTGAAGAATAATGAGAAGAGAAAGCATCGAATTGAATGGTATACTTGGAGGGTCCCGGAGCCTCTTTATTTATTGGGGAGGAGTTGGAGTCGTATCCATTTCGGACTCTAATGGCTTTTTGAGTTAGTCGCCTTGGATTGATTCGAAAGATTTCTTTCCTTCTTGAGAGACGTGATTGCGAAAGATTCTTTCTTTATCCGAGTTTTTCGATTTGGAGAGGGCACAGTTTCAACACGGACGATTGTAGGTCGGTCATTGACGAGCTATGAGCCTATTCATATAGCTTGGCGGCCGACCTGAATCCGACGAGAACGAGGTATGAAGGTCTACCTTATTTTGCTAGGAGGCGATCTTCAGTAGGTCGGCCGGAATTGTAGATGGGCTTAAGCCGACCTACGGCTAACCACGGACGAAGTATCGCATTGTTTCACTTAGACGATTCATTGAGATAGGTCGGCGATCGATCCTAAACAAGCCGAGACCACATCAGCCCCATTCCACAACACAAGCCTATTTGTTTCCCTCTCTACAAACAAAGTTAGAGAGAGAGATATGCTAAAAACTAATGGCCATTCAAGGGGCGTAAGTGGCATTTTATTACATGTCTATGCTACTGGAAAACGCATTATAAATCACTTTGTTGAGGCTCTGCCTTCACATTATGCGTATGATATGGGACAAACTCTCGTAATTTATGTCCAAACGCAGCTTACGACATGCCACGCTTGTTAGGTTAATTGACTTGATCAAACCATTGACATTACCATCCAAGTCAAAGGAACTCTCACTCAAGTCAGTCGACATGTTGTGATATTACCTTCTTTTTGGCTACGCTCAAGTTTCCCATCAAAGAAGGAATGTTTGGAATGTGTTGTTCCTTCATTTGCTGGCCGTCTTTCCATCCAGTAGCACCAGTTGCTGGGAAGATCCGACCTTATCTCCTACCCTAGAAGTTAAAAATGTTTCTCTGCTCTTCCATGTGAGCTAAAGATAGATCACGGTACTCTCTCTCTCTCTCTCTCACTCACTCATTCAGACACCCACACAGAAAGAACCATCTCTTTAGCTTTTTGATCCTTTAGCTACTAAAGTAGTGGATGCATGACACAAATAATCGTCCATTCATCGAATTGCCCTTGAATCGAACAGCTTCAATAAACTCTAGACGCAAATTTCTCCTAAACTGAGCATTAATATGTAACTTTATACACTTGAAGTACAACTCAACTAGGGCAGAAGCTTTACGAGTGAATAGCTGTGTACCAGGCACCAAACACTAAACTACCTTGTATGAGATCAATGGCAAGAAACCAGAAAAATGATGTGCACGCAAATGTGGGTTGTCAAGTCTAGAGCATTGCCCAATTGGCCCTCTCACCTTCTTATGTGACTCGCATAATATAAATACAGTCAAATTTTTGCATAACCATACTCGAATTAAGCTCTACTTTGAAGACTTTGTTGGTTTAGGAAAGTTTCATTGACTATTTTTTAGAGGTGGGAAAAAAATTTAGAGACGAATTTTTCCATAAACATTTAGGCAAGCTAATAGAAATGATGAACCTTCTAGAACAGCTAGAAGAGAATAAGCTAATCACTCCTCATCGACAGCACAAGTAAAGCATCTTCTTATGATATGTATTGTTAAATTTATCCACAGGAAAGGCCATTTATCATTGAACCTTTATCTTATGTGATTAAACAACTTACTTTTTAGTATTCCCACTCAATCAGAAACCTTCAACAATACAACCCGAGAATCTGGAATAAAGGATTACGTATTACTGCATACGTCTTCATTTCTACATGTGCATTTAGATTAATTTTCTTTCGAGCATCAAATTTGATGTCTGCATTGCTTTTGGAACATGTTCCTCTTTGTCCATTAATTCATGCTCATGTTCGAGTATTAAGCATTGATGCCAAGCACTAATGGAGAAAGATAACTAAGTACATATCCAAATGATTCGATCGCTTTATTAAATTTTTTTTTTAAAAAAAAAATCGAATTGCGGTCTACATCAATTTGGAATCAAAGTGGATGATTAATTGATTGAGCAGAAGACGGTATCGACAATGCATGACCGACTCCAACGACTTATCGGCGTACTTCGGTTGCGGCAAACAGAGTCCCACTTCGGCTGCTTGATATTTTACGAATGGATGCCGTTGGATATATTTACTCTACGGCTGTACGATCGTGCGGCCCCATTAAAAAAAAAAAAAAATTAGGGAGGCTTAGATCACTGCCTCATCAAACTATGACTAACCATGGTTTCATCGGCCGTTCACAAAATCTCACTTTGTCCGTGAAAGGATGACGTGGCTGCAGCTCAGAAACCGTCCTTGATTGGGACCCACAATACTGCAACCTAGAGCGAATCACGTATCCCGTTCTCTTTGATCTCCGGGCATGGCACGTGAGCCGGTCTCCACGCGACTCGTCGCTCCCCAGCCATGGCGGCCATCCATCTCACCCTCCCGACCCAATGCCTTCCGCCCTTATCCTTCCGGCCGCCTAGGAAAAAGACCACAATACCCCTCTCAGTCTTCGCCGCTGCGTACAGGGCGCGAGCTCCCTACCCGCTGAAGGAGGGGCAGTCTCGTCTTTTCCACCGGCTGCCCTCCGGCCTCAACATGGAATTCATCTTCCAGAAGGGCCTTTCATCGGCGGCGGCGGCGGCGGCGGAGGAGGAGGAGGAGGAGGTGGAGAAAGGAAGCCTCCCTCCGCCTTTGGTGTTCATCCACGGGAGCTTCCACGCGGCCTGGTGCTGGGCCGAGCACTGGCTCCCCTACTTCTCCCGCGCTGGCTTCGACTGCTACGCCCTCAGCCTCTTGGGCCAGGTCTAACATCGTTTGATCCCTTGTATCGTTTATTTATTCATTTTTCGTTGATGCGTATAATTTGGGCACAAAGATGATAGATACCGTCGTCAAGATTTGCCCGTTAAGTTCTCGACGAATTTACTGCTTGTCTGAGAAAAGGAAAGTGGCGAGACTTAGGCTGACAATGTAGAGTAATCGGCAGGGTCAAGTTGGATAACTTGTTTGTGGTTTATGTGACTTGTGGTTCCATCTGTACTACTCCATTATGAAATGATTTTAGGATTTATCTTTCAGAAATATGAAAAACTTTGGGAGGAAATGGGCGGATTTCATAATGAGATTCCGTTCTTGATTGGGGTAGAGGAGAATTGTTTCTGTGAATAGGTTTGGGGAGATAAGGTGGTCTGTAAATTGGTGTGTAGCTGAAGATATGAGATCACCGTGTAAGTTAAGAGGTAATAATGGGGCATGAATTTTGTCACCACTTGATGCATATGTAAGAAATCGATGTACATTTAATTTTAAAATGTCATTAGATTTTATATTAGTATGGAGACCCTGAATTTAGATGGTCTACCTTGTATTTTGCTCAGTTTGTTTGGTGCGATCGGGGTTTCAAACCAACCAGTAGAATGATAATTTAAAACATGCATGCATGCACACATTCACATCGAGTTTTCTAGAATTCTACTGATAGGAGGAATTAAAGAGACAATTGGTTTTAAAAGTTTTTATCTGATCTCTTGGACCTCTTTTAGCATATAATTACATAATTACTTGCATATTTTATAATCAATTTTATTTAGTTATACTGAGATACTGCTTTAATTACTTCTTCAAATAACATGCATTTATAACTTAATATTCATAATGAGTTACCACACTGTTTCATTATCATAGGTCAGTCTTGAGCAGTGTCCTCGGATTAGTGTATGTAAATGTGTAGTTTGTATTGTTAAATACCATACTTTGCTATTTTATCAGGGTGAAAGTGATGTTCCTACAGGAGCAGCAGCAGGCACTCTCCAGGTATTTGAGCAGATCTTTTGTTTATCAGAGTAACTCCTACCGGTTTCAGCTAGAAGGTTTGTAGGTGCCCTGCTTAGTACTTCAATCTTATCAAAGTCTAAAAACCTCTACAGTAGACACATACAAGTGATATAGCTGATTTCATCCGAAAAGAGGTCAGCCTGCCACCTATTTTGATTGGACATTCATTTGGAGGACTCATTGTTCAGTCTTACATTTCAAAGATGATGGATTGGTATTCCTCCAGTCAAACATCTTCTGATGGTTGGTGTCCAGTTCACTCTTAACTATATTTCTCTTTTATTGCCCTAACTTTCATATTCAATTCTTTAAGCTGTCCTTTTCAAATTCTTATTTTGTGATTTGGATTTGATGAAACTACTGATTTGGTAAAATATACTTCAGCATAGTTTTATTCTTTGTTTTTCTTTTTGGTTACTAGAGTGCTTAACAATCATCAAAATTATTTATACTGATTGTAGAGAGGAATGCTTTTCACCCACTGCTTGTAGGAGCTGTGCTTGTCTGTTCTGTTCCTCCTTCTGGAAATAGGTGATTGTACATACAGAAAAAGGGTGACCATCATCCCGTTTTGTAACTAATCTCTTTATTTTCCTATTCTAATGAAATGACCCATATATAAATATGTCATATTATTTACCTGCAGTGGTCTAGTGTGGCGGTATCTCATGACCAAGCCGATTGCTGCTATTAAGGTAAATAGTCTCAAAGTTGTATGTTTTTTCCTCTTATGATCTGGACATTTATTTATCTACAGTTAGTACACTATGTAATAGGTCATGTACTGATTCAATTTTATGTAGTAGATGTTTCAACTTTCTGGGAGGAGTTTGTCCTTTTTCCCTGCTGATAATGGCAATAACCTTCACTGTGAAAATGAATGCATTTGCACTTTACCATGGAATACTTCCAACTTTCCATCGAACCCATAATTATTATAAAAAAAAGATAATCACTTAGAAAGATGAAATCATTTCCAGACACTGATGTTTACTTAGATTTGCTAGGCCTTTTTGTTGGCATTGTCAAATACATTTATGTCTTAAAACCTTCATTATATCAATTGACTTATATATCTTTTCCACAACCTTTGTATTTTTCAATTTGGCTTATGCACACGCTTGTTTGCTCTACTGTACAAACTCCAACTCATCTTGATGGTGGGTTTTAATTTTTGAGGCATAGATTTTTCATCATGAAGATTTATGGAAGAAGATCTAGTGGCCCTACTTTTTCACATTGTCATTTATGCATACTATTTGATCTTTGTCATTCTGGATTTCAGATGAATATTCTAATACCCAGTTTATTCTTTTACCAGGTAACACTGAGCTTGGCTGCAAAAGCTTTTGCAAATTCTGTGCCCCTTTGCAGAGAAACATTTTTTTCTTCAACAATGGAGGATCAACTAGTCCTAAGGTATGTGCATGATGGCACTATAATTTATTAATGCACTATACTCTTATCCAGTGACCAAGTCCAACCCATTTTCTTTTTGAAAGGAAAAATGATCCAAGCATTCATTTTTCTATGCCTTTGGCCTTTGATTTCTTGATAAAAAATATTAAATGTTGCTGTTCCAAGAGTGTACTACCTTGAATCAATCAAATATTTGGCGCAGATCCATATTGCTAGTACCAAGATACTTATCTCGACATGCATACATGGTTCAGATGAACATAGAAGAAAGCTCTTGGTTGGTTAACTTACAAACTGCTTATTAAATGTCAGCCCATCCAACATATAATTTAGGTCTTCTAGGAACAGCAAGAAACAAGCATAAAGAGCACCTAATCATCCTTCCATCACTTTATAGCCCATGTGATGCAAAAAAGGGCCACATTTTGTTTGAGACTTAAAGAAGAGAAAAGAACTCTGCTCGTACCATGAATTATTTTGGATGTTGGTAAGATGTTGATATGTTATTACCAAGTATTTATAAAGTTGCAAATGTTGTTCAAGAAAATGTTGATATTTACCATTTACCTCCTCTTCCTTTATTTTTTATTTATTTATTTTTGTTGAAGGGAAGGGGTAGGGGTAATTGATAGTGGGGTAAGCGGAGTTATTGGAATGGAGGGGTCTGAGATCCAGGTAAAGGACAAAAAACACTGTTTTGATAGACAGATATGTAGCCCTAGGTAGGTGCTCAGCTGGCCTGCTAAGGACCCAAGCGCCTAGGTCACCTGTAAGTGTCTTGGACACCTAGACCTAGGTATACCAGCTATACTGCTTTTGGACAATACTTTTGTCTAGGATAAAAAGGATAGGTAGTGGGCAGGATGTGTAGGGTTTATTTGTCTTAACCTCCTATCTTGTTGGTTTTCCGTGCACCTTAAATTTGATACATCCTATAAGTTTCATTACTTTCAATCGCATCTTTGCGTCCAACTGTCATTTGATCAAGTTTCTTTTGCATTAGCTTGATTATTGAATTTTTGAACAGTAGATTGCTGATTAATAGTGTTATATATTTATAGGAAAAGATTGTCCTTTCACTTATCAACTTTTCATGTTACAATAAGATCCTCAAATAGCCATGTAACTTCACATATTTATTTCTTTTGCTGATTAATTCATAATTCATCTCTTTATTTTTATTTCATGAGTAATTTTCTTGACTGGTTTATAAAAGCTATCCACCTACATATCAACTTCTGCCTAATCAATGTAGAAGTCCTGGATCACCATAAGGAGTTCTCAATAAAAAAAATGTACTAAAATATCTTTTTTAACTGTATAATGGAAAGTTAGCCCTTGTGCAAGGAGAGAGGGCATGGATTTTGCTTCTCTATCAACTAGTGTTATTTTTTTCCTGACTTCTGTTTTATACTCATATTTACACATACTTATGTGGCAGTTTCTTACAATAATGGCTATGGAGATATCATGTTTTTTTCTAGCATGCTATGCAGGGGTATGATGCTGGAAAACCTGGAAATGTATTTTGATTTTACGGTCCTTTACCCTTTATTCATTTAATTTGAAGTTGACTTCCTTTATCTACAGATAACATTTTCTTGCCTCATACTCTAAAAGAAACTGGAACAAATATATATATGCCTGTAGAGATCCTACCCAATCCAGCTTCTAACAATTTATGATATGATTGCGATAGAAAAAAAATGTTATGTATCTTCTGCTAGATAATAACAGTAATGTACAATCAGTGCACTTAGCATGCATGTGTACCATCACATGTGTCAATGCATAAAAGCACAGTAAAATACAAACCTTTATACTTCATACATAGACACCATTAATGACAATGGTCAACAAATTGCTTGTGAAATATTAAATAATTAGTTATATATTAAAAACATGTCATAGGAATAATACAAATAGATGCCTTCTGTCAACTTGTGGTTGGTTATATGTCTCCTATATTGCCATTGTTTCATATTGAAGGCCAAGTGATATAATAGGATGTTCCTGGAGTAGTTTCTTATTACATCAGTCCAGAAGTAATATAAATAGCAATAACTGTCTTTAATTTCTAATTTTTCTTAATCCTTTATTTCTTTCTCATATGGACTTTTGGATCCTGCTTTTGATTCATTATAGGTATCGGGAACTAATGAAAGAGAGTTCGAAGCTGCCATTATTCGACCTAAAGAAGCTTAATGCATCTTTGCCTGTACCTTCAGTGTCCAAGGATTCCATACAACTCCTTATAATGGGTTCCAGTGATGATTTCATAGTTGTGAGTAATTATATTTTCCTATCACTTAATATTTCATTAACATTGCTTGATTATGTGGATCCTATGATAAGAAATGTTACCTCAATTATTATAAAGTTGCAGGATGTACAGAAAATCACGTTCCACTTACTATAGCAAATTATGGAATGTGATTAATGTATCAAAAAGAGAAAGCATAGGCTCAGGTGCAGACCTTGAGGTGTGAGGTTTGAGCATCACTAGTATTCCTTCAGGTTTAGGTCTTTAATCTTCTGGCAAGGGGGGCTGCTTTTGTTGTAATTGCCAAAGGTTTAGGAATGGACCATCTATCAACTTTTCCATTCTTGAGTCTAAAAGTTTAAGCCAATAGCTTTCATCCCATTGATAATTTGCTGGTAACCATAGAAAAAAGACTTAGATGACATACAATCTGAACTATCAGCTCCAAAGGTCTGTTAAAGCTTTGACAGGTGACTGAATTTATATTTATAGTGTATCTAGAATTTATATTCTTGTTCTATCTGTGTGTGTTTGCGCCTGCAACGTGTTCATGTGCACAAATACACGTGCATGGATGCGTGCATGCACATATATATGCATGTGTATGTTCATGGGCACATATTATGAAACACTTAAAAGAGAATAGCTGCCTTTTCCATGTTCCTCATTTTCTTTCCTTCTCTTTTTCTGTTTCTACGGAGCATACATTGGTGGTTTTATTTTATGGTACCTAATTGTTCCTTATAAAATATCTCTATGATGTATTCTGGTTTTCTTCTTGAAGTCTTCCTCTGCTTTCTAATTGCTTGCCGTAGATAATTTAAAGGTCTTTTCTGGCCTCATGATTTCTAGACAATAAAAAAGAGCATTTATGGCTTCTTATGCTGACATTATTATGCCTTAAAAATATCTTACGCTCAATCATAAAATTTATTAAACTGCAGGATGTGGAAGGGCTTTATGAAACAGCAAAGTTTTATGATGTGCAGCCGGTTTGCGTGGAAGGTGTTGCCCATGATATGATGTTAGATTCTTCATGGGAAAAAGGTGCAGAAATAATCTTGTCGTGGCTGAAGAATTTACTTTATGAGCAAATTGTTTGATTAGTTGACAAGATCTTCTAGAGCACTCCTTTTCCTATTACTTTTGATTTAGTGCCATAATTTTTCTTGTCTGTGCAAATTATTTGAAAATTCCGGATTGACACGCACCACTTGAAAGGTTGCAACTGTCATGCCAACATTATAACGGAAATATGAGCTTTATTCTTTTCTTATTATGTATGAAAGTTATTTCTCTTTGATGTTTCCACACCTGCTTCAATCAATAGCTACATGATTAATATCCTATATTACATTATTACAAGTGAAGCCTGCATACATTGTTTTCCTTAACCAGATATCATTCATATGGCAATCTTTCTATTTGCATTCTACAAGTAGTTTCGAATGAGCCACTTCTAGATAACATTATTGGCCTCATTGTGGTTTTATATGGTAGCCTATTTCGTTTTGGTCTGTGTGTACATTTGTTCTTCTATGTGTTATATGAGTTTCTACATGGACCCGCATTACATTATATGCAAGCATAGCATGGTGTCGTGCTGATTGATATAAGCTATTTAATTGTATATATTGGCCATTTTAATGAGAGAATAGCATATGCTTGAACACTTCTTTTTCCAGTTTTATTGCATCAAATCTGTAATCACATGGTATGCCCATTTTGAAAATTGAGGCTTCCAAAAAAGAGAAGAAAAACAAAAGAAAAAAATCAGTGAGAGATTCCAACTGTTGGATCTGATCTCCATTTAGCAAGCATCATTTCTGTACTTGATGTTAACATCAAACATGATGATAGATTTGAAGTTTTCTAATCAAAACCTCTTAGATTAGATAGTTCTAACCTAAGACTGAAAGGCATATTTTCAAAACACAGTACAATATTCAATTGAACTTAGTTCCGTTTTGCTCAAGAATAAACTTCATCTAGTAAAGGAAAGTTGTATGGAAATTTTATTAGTACAGTAGATATCTTAAGAAAAAGGCAGTCCAGTGCACGAGGCTCCTGCCACTATAGGATTTGAGAAAGGTTGGATGTACATAGCCTTATCACCACGTGCAGAGAGGTTGTTTCAATATTTTCAAGCCATGACACACAGGTCCCATAGAGCAATCTTACTGTTGCACCAAGGCTTACCTCACAGCAGGTATCGGATTTGCTAAAATAATATGAATAATATTTAGTATTTGTTCAATAAGTTGGTTATAACTTTATGTAAGAATCAATTTGCTGGACTCTATGGAGAGAACCAAAATCTTCCTATAAAAGAGCAAAAGTAGTGCAGATGTTCTTAGAGATTCTCTTCAGTTGTATAAGTCTTGGAATGTGATTAACCCACCCTCTCCATCCCTTTCAATTATCAAACTTGTATCCCTTATCCTTAACTTGCCTGGCTTTGCTCCTTGCATTTGCCATATATGTTCTTCATTTTTTTAATGAAGCAGGTGGATCTTGGCTCCTCCCTTTCATTTTCTATTAAAAAGACTCACTGAAAAATCATATTTTGATGATTGTTTATGCATGGAGATACTATCCAAGGACTATCAGTTGGGATACCATGATTCAAGATCGTTCTGTTACATCAACGTGTATCTACTTCAGATTTTTGTCAGAAAATCTTAAGCAATCTAAATCCTATTTTGTTGTTGACTACTTGAGGTAACCATGTTGCACTTGTGATCAATGATTTAAAATTACTTTCAGATCTTGTAAGTTTTGTGAGGATAAAACCCTCTTGATAAGTGAATAAAAGTTTCTCTTAAGGATTTTGTTGAATAATACAGGCTTGAACTGTTTGTTAAAGAATTGTATTTCCTATAAATTCTTGGACTAGCAGTCACTATTGCATTTTAAATTGGTGAACTTGGATAGGTCACCAACAACATGCATAAAAATTATTCTCTTTCTGAATTTATATGATCCAATGTGCTTTCCACAAGAACAAATGAATACCTTTCACTCTCCTATGTTAAGTGTATATGAAGTCCATTGTTCAATCAAGTTACCGTCCTGCTATGTCTTTTAACCTTGAACATTGAGAAAGAACAAAATAACACTCCATTACATCTAACTGCCATGAATGTAGATAATTCATGCGAATCCAAGTAATACGTAGTTGAATAAAAAGTACCCAACTCAATGTCGTCACTGCTTGCAGTTTTCTGAGTTCACACTCCAAAGTCAAGCAGACTTGATTTTGATGGAATTGTTAGAGAAGAAGCCCTTGAGAAGTCCACACGAATTCATTCCTTCAGCCTCCTTAGAGTGGCCATTTGGTTTCTCATTTCCTTACCATACCAATTTAACCCCTTAGGCTCAATATCTTTGTGAAATATCCCTTGGATTTGGTTCATTTCAATTGGTCATGGGACATATAATGAGCTTGAGGTTGATGGCTTCCCCTTTTCGCAAAGTTGGGTTTGGGTTTAAAATTTTACATGATGCTTAGTTGAAAAGTCTAATCTGGCTTTCAATTCGTTTGGTTCCAGTACTTGTCTAGTTATTTCTCAAGATATATATTCTTGTTGTGGTTGGGGGCTGTCAGCTTCAATTGCCGGTTACAGTTGAATGAGCAGAAAGCGATTGTATACCGTGTCTGGCATAATGAATGGATTTATCCATGTTGTCAGCTTCACTTAATGCGTATCATTTAATGAATGGATTTTAGCTCTAAGACCTTTTCAGGCATAGCTTTCAGAGGAGGTCCAAAACATTTTTGTTTCATTTTTGCTTGTTGAGATTGGCTAAATATGCAGTCATGAAGGTGGTTCCATCATCTTGAAAGCAGTTCTGATAGTAATATAATTAAATGAATATTTCTTAAAAGTTTTTGACTATTTTTTTTCCTTCAACGAATGCTTCCTCAAATCATTGTTGGGTTATCAAAATAAACAGCTGCTTAGTTTTTTATGAGTTCTCGACTTGTTTAATATTTCTTTCTTGTAAGAGTACTCATTACTTATCAGTTAGTGATGATATTTGTTGTTGTCAGTGATGATGGTTTTACTATTCTTATTTGTTTCCACTTTTCTCATACATTTTGTTAAATGAATAAAAATATAAATGTCAAACTCTTGCATTCTCTATTTCTATCTTTTAATAATTGTATATTCAAATTCATTTTGAGCTTTTGATCACTTCTATCTATATATTCCTTTTTTTTCTTCAATTCCAAAACGCTGCTCCGAGCTAACCTTTTCTGAAATGTCAAACTTGTGACCATGGCATACATTATCCAGCCATCTTCCAAGCAGGATCCCTGGCAAGCCAATTAGCTATAAAAATATCGTCTTGGATGGTTGGTGTAGTTTTGTATTTGGATCCCAATCATATCGATGTCATGTACGGCATGCCTTTTATAAACTCCTTTAAAAGCTTAAAAGTATGTTGGAATACTTGAAATTTTAATTCCTTGAATATGGGATGCGAAGCACTTGAACAAGATTCTTTTCCATTTCAAAAAAGGTCCATGTATTATCATGGATTAAGCATGAAAAGTCTTGATTCCGTAATTAGCATATGCCTTGTTGCGCAAAAATGAAATAGAAATCTAATTTGAACTTACGTGACTAAGTTGTTATAAAATTAGGTTCCGAATAGAAGTAACAATTAGAGAGACTATTCCTCATTGATTAAGTGAACCAAGGTATCCTCTGTTAAGATATTGATTTGACCGCTATGTCTAATCACTATATTTTTTTTTTGTTGGTGTGGACAATTCTTATCTATATGAAGATGATACGACAAAAATGTTGTTCATACTTATTGTTGGTTAGAAAATGATTGCATCAGCCGTACTATTCCATAAATTATACTTGGAAGACATCCTAAGAGTCAAAGTTTGTTCCTGGATATAAAGTCCCATGGATTTTATGGCTAAATTCAGGCATACAAAAGATCCATCAACATGTGTTGCCTTCACCAAATTTACATTGCCTGTCACATAAGCATGGAGATAGCCCTCTTAATTTGAGAAGAAAGCATCAAGAACCAAGATATCTTAGTTTAGATTCTCTGGTGTTACGTTGATATATTGCCTATAATTAAATAGCTGATTTGCTATATTAAAGGAAGGTAGGAATGGTTAATCATTCCTAAGGAAAGATTTGCTCCGTAGGACTTCTCCCTCACTATTTGACTCCTCAATTGAAATGCCAAAAGTGAAACCAAAAGGTTTAGATGCAGTGGGAAAACTTCAATTCATGTATTTATTACCCTTTCCACTGACCTGCCCTCCTAGAAATTTGGCCCAAGTCATCAAGCCGTGGAGGAGCCAAATCTTGCTGATTGATGGACATGTGCCACTTGCCCAGTGCGACTCATTTATGAGGAAAATTTATGTGGGAAATGCCAATATGGGGCATGGAAAGGATCTAATCGCCTTGGCTCACTGCCATGAAAACGACCCATGACACGCCTAAAACGTTAAAAACTTTGCTCACCAGGGCTCAGAAGACCATTCCCATAGGATCATTGATCATTTGTTCCGGAGTCCATGTCTTTAGTAGATGTCGCATTTTACACCAAATTTGTCGCAGAAAAAAAAGGTTGCAGTTTCATTCAATCTACCATGGTGAAACTTATGAGTGGCCACTGATTTCTTCTTCTTCTTCTTTTTTTTTTTTTTTTGAGCCATGTAGCTTTATTCCATGCTCTATCAGACCTACTAATAGGTTGTTGTTGCTTAGCTCATACAAACGAACAAAAATAATATCAGACTAATAACAAAAATATTCTAAACAAAAAAAGAAATTTAGATGCCGAAAGCATTCCAAATATAAAAAGTTAACATATTCAAGTATGCTCTATTAACAATCTTGCCCATCGAGTCTCGTAATAACAAGGTTGTATAATTTTTGATGCATGGCTCATCCTAACATGGGCCATACGGGCGTGGGTTGTGGTCGGGTCTTAAGTTTGACTTTTAAAATATTTGAGTTCGAAACTCGACTCAAGATCGATCAAATTTTAATATTCCAAATTCGAGATAAAAAAAAAAAGATAAAAATTTAAAATTGATTCAAGCCGGCTCGAACATCAATGGAGTGGAGCTCAAACGAACTTTAGCCTACTATAATATATAAATTAATATATATTATAAATAAAATTATTAAAATATATAAATTTAAATAGACTTACGAACTTTCGAGTCGAGTGTTCTACTGCTCAAGCTCGATAATAGCCAATCAAATCGATCTTGGACCCGAGTAACTCGTGAATAATTCGATTCATTTGCACTCCCAATGCAAAGTATCGCAAAACCATCCATACTTAGTTCTTATCCCTTCATCGGGTTTCCTCAATTAGGCGGCAAAGAGTTTTGGAAGACTCTTGGTCAATGAGGTCCACAAAGAATTTTGGAAGACTCTCGGTCAATGAGGTTCATGTTGCATAAAGTGGTCCTCGTTGCCAGTGGTTTGACCAAAGAACTCTGTATGGGAACTAGATTTTTAATTTTTATGATTTTTGCTTTTCAAGAAACTAGCTTCATCATGTATGTGGAAAAGCATTCTTGTCCCGTAGGTTTCTTAATCATAATCCTCAATTGTTTTGACCCGTAAGATAATGGGAACTAAAAACATTTGCACCTCTGTAAATTATGCTATCTGATCCGTTGGCCATCGGAGACTTGAACGTGTTCGATGTGGATTACCTCTACTTCATAATAGACAATTATTTTCCACAAGGTTGAAGTGCAAGACACATGGATTACAAATTTCAGGTAATGGTACGGATGTCCGTTGGTATCTTAATGGGGCATGTGGATGTGGCTAGCCTTTCAAAACAACTCTTAAATCCCATTATATTTTATGTAGTTCCAACAAGAACCCTTTTTATTCCATTTAGTAGCAGAACTAACCCTTTTCTCCCCCTCTAAATCCTTTTGGAGATGGAAAAATATGGATATTTTTATTCCATGTGGTGTTCCCCCTCTGAATCCTTTTCAAGATGGAAAAGTGTAGCCAACTTGTAACAAAGCATGCTACCTACTCGAATTGTCACATAGCAACCCCCCTCTTTCCTCAAATTAAACTTATCTTAAATGTATGTAGATATGATGTAATTAATATATTCGGGATGATTTCTCCTCCACTCACATCCACATAATATACACATTTCGGTCTTTTGTCTCCACTCTAGTTAGGTGGTTATTTTCCATATGATGTCACAGATGTAACAATTTACCGAAAACAATGTTACAAGGAAGTGTAATGATTAAAGAGTCAACCAAATGTTCTATTTAGTGATCCTAGTAAATTACACTTATATCATCTGCAAGACAAAAGGATATCCCCAGAGAGGATATTTTCAAAAGAGAAGCGATTTCTTTTAGATTGAAATCATACAGATACCCAATCATTTAGAGAAATGTCAATCAAGTGTAATTTCTTTTTGGCAATATTATGATTGAACTCAACTTTTAACCCAATAATGGAGGAAGTGAGAAACTTGCTCCCGATTTTATTAAGAATCAAAGTACAAAGAAGAATGTACGTACGAGTAGAATTACAAGAACGGAGACAAGGGAAGTGGGGACAAATCCTCCCACAGATTTAAAGAGAATCTGGAAAGAGAGAATTTCTCTGCCACAAAGGGAAAACATGCTCCTTAGAATAAAAATTTCTTGCAAAGACTTAGTTATATCCAAATCAAAAGTAGATTTTTAATAATTTTTTAAATCCAAAATTAGATGAGGAAACGGTGTCATAATTTTTCAGCCCTTGTCAAAAGAATCATCTCTCGTACTTTCAAAAATTAAAGAAGGTCCAATCCTTTTGTTGCGTTTAGATACCAGGATTTTACCGGATTAGGAACTTTATTAAAAAAATATTTTAAAAAAATAAATTTAAAAAATTTATATATATATATATATATATATATATGGATTGAGTTTCGATCGATCGAATTTCAGATTCGACCGTTAGATTAGCACGTATTTACATACGCACCTGAAAAGACACGTCTGACTAAAAAAAATGAGCGTTTGCTCCTGAAAAAATTTTAGAACAAAAATTTAAATTTAAAAAAAATCTTAAAAAGAAATTAAAAAAACTTTTCAAAAAATCTAACCAAAAAAAAAAAGCTTGAAAAAAAACTAAAAAAAAAGGAGAGGAGGAAGGCCCGTACATTGATTATGCAGATGTCTTCTCTTTTTTCTTTTTTCTTCTTTCTTCTAAAATTTTTTAATTAAAAAATATAAAAAATAAAAAAAATGAAATAAAAAAAATGGATGTCTGAAGACGCCTATATTTAAAATGTAGGTGCCTTCAGGATGCCTTTTTTTTCTAATTTTTTTTAATTTTTTAATTTTTTTAGATTTTTTTTTAGGTAGCAGCAAGTTTTTTTCTAAACTTTTTTTAGCTGTATGCACATCTATTTTTTTCAGTCGATGCATCTTTTTAGACGTACATTCTAAAATACGTGTGGATCGAATGGTCGGAAATTCAATCGGATGTAAACTGGACTTCGATCGATCAGACCCCAATCTATCCACCCCTCTCTCTCTCTCTCTCTCTCTCTCTATATATATATATATATATATATATATATATATATATATATATACTCAACAAGAGGGGAAAACTATATAAAAGCATCAATTATCGTTTCCTAAATTGAGAAGGCTACTAGATTAATATTAGAAAATCACTACTCTCCTTGCCTAACAAGAATTCTAGCATTATCGGTACTTTATGCTGCAGCACGGATCCTGTGCAACATGCTCGTAGCATTGTAGAGTGCTATCATCATTGAAATGAATAGCCATTGAAAAATACGTACTTCATCTAGGTGTGCATTGTTTGATAGCCGTATGCTTTGATGGTGGTCATTCAGAGATTACTCTACGGTGGATCCTGGTTGCTTAATGCTATGGCATCCTTTGCGACCGATGTTCCCACTACCATATAAATCTAGCTGCCTGCCATAGATTTTTCAGCGCAAATCCAAGAGTTGTGGATATACCCTGTGGGACTGGCCCACAAGGTGAACCCAATCGCGGGATCTGGATGTGCCACGTGCCCATCCCTTTTCTTTAGGAGCTCTATTAGAAACTATACGCGGCTCCTATTCCCTGTCACGACCCAGAGGCACCTCCCATTCAAAACAAATTGGGGGCTTCCTCCCAAAATTCCCTTCCCCTCCATTTATCTCTGACTCTTCTCAGGACTCCATTTGAATCCATGGCGGAGTTTTTGGATAATTTCAACTGCCTTAGGCCCTCTCTCCCCTTCACGGAAATGGACCCCAGCTTTGGGCTGATGGGCCAGTTTGCAGAGCTTTTTAATGGCACTGCCATGGAGAACTCCAGCGAAGGACTGATGGGCTTCTCCAGTGAGAACTATTTGTCTCACCAGCCCGAGTTCTCGATGCCATCCGCCGATAACTTGTCGAGCTTATTGCCGCTGGAGTGCGTGAAACCGATGACCATCGGTCAGCCTGTGGATTCCGACGGGGAACAGAGTCATGGAGACAGGAAAAGGAAGGCGAAGGCAGCACCAGAGACCAGCTCTGCGAACTCCTCCGAACCACGTGCAGAGAGTTGTATGAGAGATGACGAGTCTAAGAAGAAGACTGTATGTTTATTTTGCCCTTGTAATCCAATTCTTTGTTTTATTCTATCCATTCTTTGCAGGTGAAAGAGCTGTTAAAGAGCGTTGCGTTCTTTTGTATTGCATTTTGCCTTTCAGGGTTCAGGGAGCGTGAAGAGGAGGAGGGGCAATTCAAAGGAAGTGGAGAAGCCAAAGGAGGTGGTTCATGTGAGGGCAAGAAGAGGCCAAGCTACTGACAGCCACAGTCTAGCCGAGAGGGTAAGATTGCAATTTCACAGAGTAGGCCCCCAACTACATTTTTTTTTTTCTTCCTTTCAAAATTTCTTTTGGGTGCGCCCACTTATTAGAATATTTGAATGGGCCATGGTGATAATGTTTGATTATTGCATACAATGTATCAAAAAATTCGGTTATGTCATGGCCAGAAGTAGTGCTTCTACCACCTTCTAATGTTGACAAGTCTTTGCTTTACTGTATAGGTAAGGAGGGAGAGGATTAATGAAAAAATGAGATGTTTACAAGACCTTGTTCCTGGATGTTATAAGGTACCATCTGAAAACGAACCTTCACGCTATGACTTGGTATCTATCATAATACTGTATCCTTTAAATTTTCTGAAGAGTGCCCATGGATTTGTAGGCAATGGGCATGGCGGGGATGCTCGATGAAATAATTAACTATGTGCAATCACTGCAGAACCAAGTTGAGGTGAGCCATTTCTTAACATATATATATATATATATGTTTGTTTTATTCTTTTTCACATTCTTCTAATCTCCATTCGTTTGCGTATGAACAGTTTCTTTCGATGAAGCTTTCAGCAGCAAGCTCTTTCTACGAGTACAGCTTGGACTTGGAAGCAATGGCAACACCACAGGTGCACTTTGAATCTACCAACAACCTGTTCATCTGCAGTATTGGTGGGGAGAGGCAGATGAGCAGGGACCACACCTTGCTCTAATGTTCCCGAAAGAATAAGAATATATTTTCAAGGACTACTGTTCTATGTTAGGGAATAATAGGAAAAATAAGATCTTGCTTGGAAGGTTGAAGAGGACAAGATTCTAACAGTCTTGTCAGCTTTTGAACGGTACCTACCCCCCATGTCAAAGAAGTACCAACCCTGGTAATTAAGGTGACAACAATGCCTGCCGAGATGTAGTTATAAAAGTTTAGTGATGTCTGAGGATATAAAGTTAAGGATGGCAATCAAGTATCCTACTTCTATAGAGATAGCGTAAAGTGTCAAACTCTTGCTAGGGAAATGGAAACCAGACAAATACCTTAATATGTGGGCCCATGTGATCAGAAAGTCTTCAAGCGCATCAATTATGTACCTTCCTTCTTCTTTTTTTCTCCTGGCCTTGCATCTAATGTAACTCAGGAACCTTATGTCTGATTCAGCTTATCAGAGCAAATCAATGGAAAAACACAAGGGAACCCTTTTATTGATAAAATCATGATCAAAAAAAGAGAAATGACCCAAGTAATTTAGAACTGATCAAATTTTTTGAGTTATAAGCCAATAGGATGTTGGTCTGTCAATTAGCACTTCTCTTCTCAAAACTTGTGCTAGAAGAGATTATAAATCAAACTCAAAAAAGATGATGTTCCCACCAATATTATCCATAGAAGAAGGAAATTACCTCTTCCTTGATGAGAACACTCAAATCGATCTGACTTAGAGTATGGCCTAGATTGCCTTAAAACTATCATTATACATGAACTGAAGGATTCGGGCAATGTTATTTTTTATATTCCCTCAAAAAAAAAGTTTATATTTTACATTAACGACGTACGTTGGAGGTATGTGTACGTGCTTATGCTTGTCATGCGAGGTGACGTATTTATGCGGAGCTCATGATCGAAGGGGCCGTGTTCTGTTTGCTTGCAGGTGGGTGAGGCCCGAGAAAAGGAGAGGGTTGGGAGGGAAGGGTATGGGGGGTGCACCAGCTTCCACTCAACAATGCCCTTCTGACTCTACTTTTGGCTCTTGGCTCTGCCACGTCTTTGACCGCCTATATACGTCTGCCCTTCCTGCTGCCAGCCAGATCAAGAAGCCTGCACCTCCTCATCCCATGCATGCCATGTGCTTCCCCACACGCTTGCAGGGCAACATATAACGTATATACCTTTGTCCTGTATTTTTCTCGTCTGTTAATTTACTACAAAAAACTGAAAAAAAATAATCTTATCATATGATCTTTTTTTCTTTTCCTTTTTTTTTTTTTGTCATGACCTCATCTTTTTTTTAGACAACCAGAAGGTGCTAGCTGTATTTGATTATGAACAACATGAAATTATTAGTGTTCGAGTAAACTTTCAAATGTCGCCTTCTGATTATTCACCTAGTATTTTTGTTGTTTGGTGAGTATGCCTTGGAGTCTTGGTGCAATAGTGAAATTGTTCCATGCATGAGGACAAAACTCTTTACATCAATCTGATCCTAGCTAGACTTTTTGTTTTTGGTAATGATCCTCACTAGACTTAGCGATAATAGGAGTATTGTGCATTTGGCAGGAGCAGCTTAATACATATGGAAGCCTAAAGCTAAATACTAAAATAAGGCTTATGGGTGGGTCCGCATTCTCTCTATCAACGGTGCCACCTGCACCTCCGACAGCCTTCTCATTAGTGTCGCTCTCACCAGCTTCAAGGCCTTCCTCTGCAAGCTTTCAAGTAGCCCCACCACTCGTCCGAATTGTCGACTTCTTAGACCTCACAATCGAATATGGTACCGACAGCATCCTCATTGCCATGCTTTTCACTCACGGCCCCATCGGGCACCCGCTCTTATCCACCGATGATGCCCTCCGCCTCCTCACCAGTCACTAAGAACCACTCTCATCTTGCTGTTTCATCGTCTCGTTGTCC